>JANIHY010000001.1:10707-23877 GCA_027479065.1 Erythroxylum brevipes
TATAAGAGATTTAAATAAATTTAATTAATTAAAATAATTTATTTTTAAGTTTATATAAAAGTTTATATTATTATTATTAGTTTGATAGACCCTGATCAAATTAATAAACAATTGCAACTATTACCCGAAGCTAAAAGAAAGAAAATAGGTTATATTCATCTATCTACAATACAAATCTTACTAAAATCTACTTTTGAAGAAGGAATAGATACCCCAATACGAATGGCTATATTAGATGAACGAATGAACAATCTAAATGACCAAATATTAGGCATGATGAATGGAAATTTACAATATGGAAAAATTAAATTCAATACTAGATTAAAATTAGGAATTCCTCTTTTATCATCCGAATTAGACAAAACCATTACAATAGCATATAAATTTTATAGAGAAAATCTTATGACTCAAGGACAATATCCTTTTTCATTAACCTACCAAATTAGTTATGCATTAACCAATTCACATCATAGTATAGATTTTAAACATACAGAACAAATTTATTTAGATCAATTATTCCAAGAAGTAGCCAAAGTAGGAATTAAAATTCAACCCAAAATACAACCTCTTCCAGCCATACAACAACCTTTCTATCAACCTCCATTAATTGAAAGAAGGCATTTGTTCTCTGAAGCAACCTCTAGTACTATACCGCTTTTAAGATCATCATCAGTAAGATATCAACGACCTCTGTTAATAGAAAGACCTATTAGAATTACAGTACCAACATCAAACAAACAATTAGATGAAATTCAAAATCAACTTTCAACATTATCTAACTATCTAGTACAAAAATTATGACGACATTAACAAGTCTCACACAACAATTAGAATTAATAGGTAAAACTCAAGAATTATTAGAACAAAAATTAGAAACAGTTACACAAACACAATTAGAAATTCTAGCTCTCATTCAACAAATAAATATAAATACTGAAAAACTAAGTAAACAGGGACCTCCCCCGACTGAAAACATGTGTTGACAGTAGGGCGGAATCAAACCTTTTATACCCACCACGCTTCGGCTTAGCGTCAGCACGCTCTCGCACACAACCGGTCTTTTGGCGAGTCGGAACCAATGTTGTTAGCACTGGGATTTGAACACCTGACGTGGGGCAGCCCAGGCCCATACCTGGACGCTCTGATACCACTTTGCTACTGAAAACACATGTTGACAGTAGGGCGGAATCAAACCTTTTATACCTATTTGTACAACCGAAAAGGAATAAAGAGAAAAGCTATGATAAAACATAAAGAAAAAGTAAAGAACAGAAATAGACAAAAAGCGAAGATTCGCTGTACTAAAAAACTAAAGTAAAAAGAATATTTACAGATGGACGGTCTTTAAGAAAAGACCTACATTATTTGATGCTTTGATGCTTTGTCCGTTTGTGCTGATGGACTATTCCTCGATGATGACTAAATCGTCATCTGTTGTACTATTGGCATCGGGTACTTTTGATGCTGAAGGACACATCCTACAGTGATGAGTAGGATACTCCTGGATTTGCTTACAGATTGCTTCTTTCCATGTTGTACTTAGTCCTTGAAAATATTCAGATAAATCATCAAATGGTGCTCTGAATTTTTGTACTATTTGCAGCTCATTGGACGGTATTGGACTTTTATAAGCTGAGGTTATCAGAATTTGATTGCCTCTATAGTTGATCTTGGTTGTTGATTCTGCTGTAATTTTGATGCATTGAGTGTATACTCCTTCGAGACAGTTAAGATTGAACTTATTGATCAAATCCCAATTGAACTCGTACTGTGGTGCTTCATCAATTGGAGGATATTGAAGATTGCTGACTCCAATTTGAAGAACAACAATCCTTGGTGCTTTGATAGCTGCATGTACAGCTTCTTCTGCTTCAGCTGCTTCAAAGATAGGATAACTGCTATAAACTTTGAGATAGAGTTCTCGTTCCTTTGCGAAACGATCCTTATATTGCTTGATTGCATTGACGAATCTTATAGGAAAATCTGATAATAGTTTTAAATCTTGGATGAAAATGGTGTCTGCTAATCCACTTTGAAATAATAAGTATGTTGTCAAAGGATCTGCTCCTGGAAATATAACTGCTTTTGGTCCATATCGGCCACGGTTGAGTGGGTAGTACTGAAATTTCTTCATATCATCATTCCATTGATTTAGTGCTTGGAAGCAATCGACAAACATTTCGGATGTCAATAGCTTGGATTCTTCATGTAATGCTTCGGATGGAACGGAATTAATCCTTTCCATATCTATTGCTTTGCCTAAAGTAGTCATCCTTGAGATTGGTGAAACTGGTGGTGCTGGTGCTGCTAGAATAGCCTTATATTGTGGTCTTAGAAAGGGATGCTGAAACTCCTGATAGGATTTTTCAGCTTCTACTTTTGTTGAGAAACTCTTGTGAACAATACTACTTCTTCCAGTAATATGAATGGCTGCTTTATGCCACTGATCGTAAATTCCTGCAAAAGGTCCATTGTAGATAACATAATGCTTTGATTCTTGTTGGTCCGTAGTTTTTTATGCAATAGGGGTTACTAAAGTTTGTACTGCAGTAGGTGTTTTGGTCATAGACAGGGAAGATTGTATAGCAACAGGTGCTTTGGTAGTAGGTAGAATTGAGGGTTTTGGTACTGGTTGAGTAACTGATAATTGAGTAGAAGTTGCTGATAATTGAGTAGAAACCATAGAAGGTTTTGGTGTTGAAAGAGATTGGTCTTTTAACATGGTGAGAGTAGTTTTGAGTTTATCTATTTCTTTGGTAATGGCTTCTGTTTGGATCTGTAGATTCATACTTTGAACTTGTAGTTCAAGTAATTCTGCTTCTTTGTTTGCAATCATGCTTTCCAATTGTGCTATAATGCTTTCCATTCTTTTGTCAATATATCTGCAGGAACATTATTAGCAGTTTTAATATAATGAATATCAAATTGATACTGACCTAATTCAAGTTGCCATCTAATGAGACGCCCTTGATTGTAATTTGTAGTGCTTAATTGATACTTAGTGAATCCACATAAATACTGAGAATCAGTATGTATTGTGAATTTCACTGGTAATAAATCAATGCGCCATTTTCTCAATGTCTTGAGACAGGCTAGTGCTTCTTTTCATGAATAGGGTAATTTAATTCCGAAGAATTAAATGTCCCATTTATATACTTGCAAAGATAGTACTTTTTGTGCTTAGGCGGTTTTGCTAAAAGGCATCCTGCCCATGTATCATTGCTTGCGTCCAACTGGACTAGTAATTGATCACTGACCTGATAGTTATAGAGTTTAGGAAGTTCCTTATAGAGTTCCTTTAATCGTTGAACAGCTTCTGTATCGGCTTGAGTCCACTGCCATTGATTCTTAATACTGCATTTTTTCTCTAATATTCTTCTTTCTTTTGCTAAATCCTTTAAAAATCCTTGATCAGAGATATAATTCAATAATCCTAAAAATTGTTGAATTTGTTTTCGATTAGAAAACTGCTTAGGAAAATCTTGTAATTTTTGTAAAATATTAGGTTGTAATTGTAAATAACCATGATGATTAAATTGTATTCCTAAATATTCAATAGTTTGTTGAGCAATTTTTGCCTTGTTCTTACTTAAAATTAATCCTTTATCCTTACACCGTTGTAAAACAAGTTTGACCTTCTTTAAATGATCTAATTTATCTTGGTTCGAATAGATAATAATATCATCGATATACACAAAGGTAAATTCTTCTAATCCAGCTAGAGTATTATCCATAAATCTTTGATAAATACTAGGTGCTTGTTTTAAACCAAATGGTAATACATTCCATTGATAATGTTTTTGAGGAGGACAAGTGAATGCTGTTAATGCTTTTGTATTGTCATGTAATCTTAATTGCCAATATCCTGATTTTGCATCTTGGGTAGTAAACCAAATATGGCCTTTTAATTTATTAATAATGTAATCTTTTCGTGGTAATTTATAGGCATCGTCTATTGTTGCTTCATTTAATTTTTTATAATCTATAACCATTCTTTGTTTGCCACGTTTCTTTTCTGCTGAATTATTGACATAAAAAGATGGAGCAGAATGTTTACTAGTACTTGGACTAATTAATCCTTTATCTAATAAGTCTTTACATTCTTGGACAAATTCCTTTACATCTTGTGGTGTATAAGGGATATTATTTTTAATATTAACTTCTTGAAGAGGATCCTTAAGTTTAATTTCTATTAATTCAGTATTTTGATTCTTTTTGGGATCTAATGGGTTCTCACTACATACTTGATCTAATAATGTATCAACCTCTAATTGTATTGACATATTATTGAGTAAATAAAAATGTAATATATTTAATTTTTTTTGGACTAATCTTAGTTGTTGATAGGAAGATATATGATAAATTGGGATTCTTAAAATAATAGATTTTTGATTGATTTCTTTGATGAAAGGAGTCCTTAAAGTAATATAATGTAAATATTGACAAAAAGGGTTGTATAATTTTAAGAAATTATTGCCTAGAATAAGGGGTAATCCTGATTCTTTTTGATAAATTGAAGGAACAATAAATGTATAATTTTCAATTATAATAGTGTTATGATAACTAACATACCAGATGGAATTTAAACTTCCATAAGCTATTTTGAATTTTAATGGTTCTTGTAATTTTTTCCATTTTAATGCTATTTGTTTTGATGCTATACAAATAGTAGCTCCTGTATCGATATAAGCATTTACTTTAGTCTTGGTCTTCGGAACTATTACTTGAATAAATGTTGAATTGGAATTCGGTGTCTGATTCTGAGTTTTGACTAAGTGAGTCATGTGAAGTGGTTTCCAAATCATAGATATAGAGAGAGATATCTGAATTATAATCTGATTCTATGGGTTCTAATTGATTTTCTATTGCTGAATGTAGTATTTGTACTTTATTATTATACTGTTTATCTTTTCGTTTTGGACATTCATTTGCATAATGCCCTTCTTCCTTACATAACCAACATTTACAATCCTTTTTCTTTTGAGGACAATATTTTTGTTTTGATTTATATTTAGGATTATATCGATAGCGTCTAAAATATTTAGGATATCGTTTAGATTTATATGGTGGTGGTTTGTATTTTTTCCATCGATATTTCTTTAAATAATGTTTTCTATATCGAGGAACATATGTTTTCTTCTTTTTATGCTTTTTATATTGATAGGTTCCACATCCATAATGTTGAGGTACATCAGCATTTTGTTCACAACATATTGGTAGATGTTGATGCTTTAAGTGTGTTTTAATCTTGATTCTAGACAGTAATCAACTAATAATTCACGGGTGACTAAAATAGCCCCTCCTAAATTATGAGCAATAGAGTGTTCTTCTAATTTATGATGAAATTTTTGTTGTACCTAAACATTAAATGGATAAGGTAGTTTTTGTATAAAGATATTAATATAGAGTTCTTGTTCGATTCGAGGTAATTTATAATAATGTTTTTGAAATTCACATATAAATGGTTCAAGGTAATAAATATCACATAATTGTATATTATTTAAATGTCGTAATGCTTTTAATCGATTGGCATTATTAATAGCTGCTTGATGATAAATGACATCTTGGCCAAAGAATTCTTTATAGATTTCATCGGCTATAATTTCAAAAGATTCTATATCAGATTGTTGTTGTAGATAATGTGGAGTAGATTTTAATGCTTGAGCATTTTCTAATAGGAAATTGAGGACATTTCCTGCTGTTTTATATACTACAAAATTCCATAATGAATCTTTATTATCGGGTTGATCGCCAAATGGTTTTTCAACTTGTAATATTAATGATAATTTTTATTCCATTCATAAAATAATTCTTCATTATTTGTTGTACAATCGAGATTTAAAATACCATCAGATAATTTTGCTATTTTAGGTTTGTATTCTATAGGGTATTTCTTAATTTTTTATCCTTTATAATAATAACCTTGTTGATTGAGAAAATCTTCATTTTTATCGTCGGTCCATGAATAATTGGTAGGTTGAAATTCTTTCTTCCGTTTGTCTCCGACTAATTTTCCTTTTAATTTTAATTCTCTTGTTGTACTAGTTTCTGGTTTTTCTTCTTCTTGTTCCATATGTATTTCTTGATCAGATTCATATCCAATAATAATTTCTTCCTTATGATCGTGTCCATTAATAGGATATAATTGGTCATTTAATGGGGTAATATGTAATTTTTTAATTAATTGTGTAATGTCATTTAACTGATCTTGAATATTTTGCTCTATTTTTTCAATAGATTGATCGGTCATTTAAGTTCGTTTTCTTGGTAATTTTGTAATCCTTAGCTCTGATACCACTTTGCTACTGAAAACAAGTGTTGACAGTAGGCGCGGAATCAAACCTTTTATACCCACCACGCTTCGGCTTAGCGCCGGCATGCTCTCGCACACAACCGGTCTTTTGGCGAGTCGGAACCAACGTTGTTAGCGCTGGGACTCGAACACCTGACGTGGGGCAGCCCAGGCCCATACCTGGACGCTCTGATACCACTTTGCTACTGAAAACACGTGTTGACAGTAGGGCGGAATCAAACCTTTTATACCTGCGCTCTTTCGCACAGGCTCTTACAGGAGCTAAGCCCTCTCCCCGATTGCTTCTCCAGCCGCAGCGATCTGCGGTCCTCATCGCGTCTCGACCCAAAATGTTTCAGGGAGAACCAACTTTCTTCCTTACCAAGGAGGAAGAGGCCCAGCTCGCTGCTCCTTTTCACTTGGCGTTGGTCGGCAAATTTTCCAAAGGTCGGCCGAAGATGGATTTCCTGCGATCCTCTTTCGCCAAAATCGGGTTCAAGGGTAACTTTACCCTCGGCATGATTGATTTCCGCCATATTTTAATCTGTTTTGATCTTGAGGAAGATTACCAACGTTGCTGGTTGAGGGCCATCTGGACGTTCGACAGTCATCTCATGCGTGTGTTTAAGTGGTCGCCAGATTTTCACCCTGACCATGAATCCCCCGTTGTTTCGATCTGGGTTTCTTTCGAGGGTTTACCGATTCACTGCTTCCATGAAACTTATCTTCACTGGTTGGTAACAATGATCGGCGTTCCCCTCAAAATTGATGTTCCAACCTTAAATCTCGGCCCTCGATTGCTCGGGTATGTATTGAAGTTGATTTGTTGAAGGAGCTGCCGACTCGCTTGAGACTAGGTACGGAAGAGCATGACTATTTTCAATCTGTCCTGTATGAGAATCTGCCTTTGTTCTGTCGTCACTGTCGTAAGGTAGGTCATACGGAGACTGACTGTCGACACAAACTGCGCAAACCTCCTCCCCCTGTTGTCACTATGGATTCAACACCTCCTCCCATTCAGGTTTGGAAGGCTAAGGAGCCTGCTGCTTCTAGCCTGTCTGTCCAAGCTCCGGATCCCTCTCTAATCGCCCCCTCATTTCCTCCTCCTGCTTCGGTTCTTGAGACTGCAATGTTCGACGACCCTTCACGTCAGCCACAGCCTCTGGGCCAGACTGATGATGTTGCTACTGTCCCCCTTTCCTCCTGCATTTTGTCTGAGATTACTGAGGCCACTGGCCATTCTGCTCTCCCTATACCATCTGTCCCTCAATCTAATGCACTACTTGAAATACTTGATGATGCCGTGGTTAATACTGCTCCTGAATTTGTACCACCGTCTGCACCAACTGCCCATGATTTTGTGCCTTCTGGAATATGCCCTGCTCATACCGATGCTATTCTTGTTCATGCTAATGCTCATATCACTCTTGCTCCGAACATTGTACATGAGGACTCTGTTGCTGTGGCTTCCCTTACTACCGACTACAAGGCACCACTTCAGCCTATTTCTATTCCCGTTGCGATTCCTCAGGTTCTTTCTGAGGGCCCTCTGCCAACTCAAGTTTAGGATGATTTCTGGCTTGGTACAGATTCAGGTCAACAGAATATGGAGATTTCACGAATGGTTCAGTCGGAAGGCGAAACCACCTTACCAAAACGGGGTCATCCTGTGGGTTCAAAAAATAAGAAAGTCACTTTTGATGATGAAACTCTTCGCCGATCGGCGAGAGCTCCTAAGGCTATTTCTTCTGCTCCTCCCCCATGATTAATAGCCTCATTTGGAATATACGTGGGGTGGGTAACTTGGCCTCCCAACGTCATCTTAAGTCTCTGACTGCCATACACAACTTGTCTGCGATCTTTGTGATTGAACCAATGGTGCAACCTATTTTTTTGGATGGACTACTGCGGAAATTACATTTTACAACTGGCTTTGTTTCAGCCACTAATAAAATCTGGGCTCTCTTTTCCAATGCTTATTCCGCTATGGTAATTAGTGGTACCGAACAGGTTATGCACTTGCAATTAACCCACGCTAATGTGCATACAGTCTTTTATATCTCTGTAGTCTATGTGAGGTCGACACGACGGGACCGTATTGCATTGTGGTCTGAGTTATGTGCCTTTCGTGCTGCTCACGCTAATGTCCCGTGGTTATTGGGGGGGGGGGACTTTAATGTCATCCGCTGTCTTGATGAATATAGTGGTCTTGGATCTCCTGAGCTTGCCTCCATGGATGATTTTAATTCCTTCATAGCTTCTTGCAGCCTGTTGGAACTCCCCACGCAGGGTGCTGAATTTACTTGGGTCGGTACTAGATCCAATGGTCGTGTTATGAAGAAGTTGGATCGGACTATGGTCACTACAGAGTGGGCTGATCTTTTTCCGATTTCCTCTATTCACAACTTAAATCGAACGGGGTCAGATCATAGCCCAATGTTGTGCCAATTTAACACGGAACAAATTTCCCGCCCTCGCCTCTTTCGTTTCCAAGGGATGTGGCTACGTCGCGATGATTTCCTCACTTTGGTACATTTGAATTGGGCTCAGCCAATTGAATGTCATGGTATGCTACGGTTTTCCCTGAAGCTTCGTCACCTCAAATCCTGTTTGCGGCTCTGGAACAAGGAGTAGTTTGGGGATGTCTTCCTTAATCTGAAAATGGCGGAGTCAGCTGTGATGCAACTGGAACGGGAGTTTGACGGCTCTGGAACCAATGACGCTCTTATGAGGCTGAACAAATCCAAAGCTGAATTGTTACTACGACTTAAAGAACATGAGGATTTTATGCTTCAAAAGTTGAGATTGAAATGGCTCAGGGAGGGTGATGCTAACACTGCTTATTTTCATGCCACCTTGGCCAAAAAACGTACGCGATTGGGGATCCATAGAATTAGAGCTAGTAATGGCCAGTGGTTGACCGACCCAACACACATTGAACTCGAAGCAGTTAGCTATTTTCAATCCCTCTTATCTCAGGAGGTAGTTGAGGATGAGGAGGCAGCAACCTCTCGGCTGCTAAGCTACATACCGAGGCTTGTTGAGGATGAGGATAATGTCTTATTGCTACAACCGGTCACAATGGAGGAGGTCAAGCAAGCAGCCATGAGTTTATCATAATTGCTGGCACATCATCTGTTCTGATCTCTTTGATGCCTGTACTGAATTTATGTCCGGGATCCCAGTTCCCCGTGCAGTCAGTAGCATGTTGATTACACTTTTGCCGAAAAAGCTAAGCGTAAAGTCTTTTTCCGACTTTCGACCAATCAGTCTCTGTACTTTCCTGAATAAAGTCTTCACGAAGATACTTATAGAACGGTTGAAAACTGTTTTACCTAAATTGATCTCTCCGGAGCAGTCGGCTTTTTTATCTGGGCGGGACATTGTGGACAATATTCTGCTGGCTCAGGATTTATGTCAATTTCTTGACCACCCGGCTCGAGGTGGTAATATGCTTCTCAAATTGGATATGATGAAGGCTTTTGACCGTGTCTCTTGGTCATTTCTATCCCGTCTATTGGCGGCCTTTAGGTTCAATGGTGAGCTTATCAGGCTGATTATTGGGACCCTTCACTCCAGCTGGTTCTCAATTTTGGTAAATGGCAGTCCAGTGGGTTTCTTCCAGTCATCCCGAGGCATCAAACAAGGAGACCCTTTGTCACCTTATTTATTTATCTTGGTTTTGGAGGCTTTTACTCGCTCTATGCAATCTTTTGTGATGCAAGGCAGGATATTGCCCTATGGTGTGCCTACTAGTTCGGCCGTTGTCTCTCATCTCTGTTTTGCTGACGATTTAATCCTCTTTATCCGGAGCGATAAACGGTCACTCACTCAGCTTAACCTCCTGCTTGCTGATTATGAAGCAGCCACAAGTCAAAAGGTTAATAAGCAAAAAAGTTGTTTTCTTTTGCCAGAAGGTGTGTCTCATAATCATCGCCGAGATGTTCTGCAGCTCCTACAAATGGGCCAAGGCTATTTTCCCTTGCAATACCTAGGTTGCAGATTATTCCGGGGGAGAAAGACAGAGCGTTTGTTCACTCATTTAGTTGAGGCAATTGAGACACGAATTTGTAGTTGGAAGAATAAGTGGCTATCCCCTGCAGCTCGGATGATTTTAATTAAACATGTCTTATCGTCCATCCCCCAACACGTCTTCACTGCCATTGAACCTCCTAAATCCATCTTAACCAAACTGGAGAAGGTCTTCCAAAAGTTTTTCTGGGGAAGCTATTTTGCAGATAATAAACGACATTGGCGTTCATGGGACCGTGTTTCTTTCCCGATGGATGAGAATGGGTTGGGCTTCCGAAAACTGGAGGACATTGTAGCAGCATATTCGATTAAGTTATGGTGGAAGGCCAAAAACCAAGTGGGTCTTTGGGCCAAATTTGTTACCACCTTATCACCGACTGCCAGACGTAGAACGCATTGGCGGAGAATTGACAAAGTAGATCGACTTGCTCAGGACTATAAGTATGTTTCTATCCATTTTGGACTAGCGTCCTTCTGGATAGATAACTGGTCAAATCTTGGAGCTTTTTCTTCGTTGGCTCAAGTACATCAAGTTCCTCTCCCTCTGCTCACTGTTCGAGAATTCTTTTTCCAGAAGGAAGAGTTTTTGGGCAGCATTATTCCTCTCTTGCAACCTGCTCACGCTGTTTTTATATCTACCCATTCCCAACAGTTTTCTTCTGGGCCTGATCGGCGAATTTGGAAACCAACCGTTACCGGAAAATTCAGCCTATCCTTGGCTTATGAACTGGTAAGGTCCCGTAACCTTGTCAATGTCTCTCTTCGTCATGCTTGGAATAAGTTTCTGCCAAAGAAGATCTCTATTTTTGTGTGGCGTCTCTATAATTCCCTTCTTCCTTTCCCGGAAACATTGAACATGCTGGGTTTCTTTCTAAATCCTTCGCGATGTAGTATTTGTTCCTTGGCAGCCGAAATTGTGCAACACCTTTTTTATGAGTGTCCCACGGCCAGAATGGTATGGCGACACTTTGCAGCCCTATTAGATCTTCATTTATCTTTCCCTCCTGGCCTATGGCTCTTTATCCGGGAGTGGTCTACTCTTGGCAGGGGGACAACTGCAAGACCTGTGATCATTTCGGTCATACCTTATTTCATCCTCTGGGAGCTGTGGAAAATGCGCAACCTACGCGTATATGAGGGTAAGTCCACAACGGTCTCAGCCTTGATCTTTTCGATTTTGCAATATGTCTCCTCTATGGTGCGAGTTCATCAAGTATTTCCAAAGGATAGATAGGAAATGTCTAATTTATCCATTTCTTTTAACTGTCATTTTCAATTGCCTCGCAAGCCGGTGATTATGACTTTATGTTGGCGACCCGCAGATGATTGCAACATTGTTCTTAACACTGATGGCTCATCGCTTGGCTATCCCGGACCTTCAGGTTGGGGATTCGTGGTGCGATCTGCCAATGGTTCTTTTTTGTTTGCTGAGTGTCGCTACTGTAATTCCAATGTTAGTTTCGCCATGGAACTAGAGGCCATAGCTTATGGCCTTCGATTTTGTGTTGCCTATGGATTCCGGAAAATACAGGTTCAAACAGACAATATGGGTATTGTGCAACTATTGAACCACAGTTCAGAATTTTGGCCTTGGCGGTATGAAGCAGCACTTGAAGATTTTCAACATATGCTCTCTTACTCGACGTCGTCCATTCTCCATGTTTATCGAGAGGTTAATAGCTTTGCGGATTTTTTAGCAAAGTTAGCTTCGGGTGGTCTTTCGACACAATTTGCTACGGCACTTACTCTACCTCTTCCTCTCCGGATAATCTTGTGAATGGAACAGAATTTTGTTCCATACATACGATATAAACCATGAGTCTTATTTCTTTTCTTTACAGGACTTTTGTACTGAACTTTATCTACTCTTGTAGAGCTATGTTTTAATACAATCCCCCCCACCCCCCTTTTTTCAAAAAAAAAATGCTTGTGTCATTGCATTTCTTGATTATGAATTAAATGATTATTTTTTAGCTTGTTATACTTATGGATTTACTCCTTTAATGTTTCAACATCTTTTAGATAAATTATTTAATCCTACTATAGATTATCATAATTTAGAAGATGATTATTATAAATCATAATGTCTTCACACTATTATCACTATTCTAATTGTTCTATTTGTCAAACCTCTAATTGTTGTGTTTGTCAACAATTAGAAGAACAAATAGAATATTTACAATATATGCAATACCAACATTTTATACAAATACAATATCTATTAGATTTATTAGAAAAGTATAATCATCAAAATACTCATCATGAAACCTTACAATCTATACAAGAAAATTTAACTCTCGAAAGAAAATTTCATCAATTTTATAATCAACAAAGTAATCATATAGAAAATCATCTTGCAGATCATAAAATACATAATCCTTGGCATCGTTATGACTAACGAAGCAAAGGATAAAGAAATTGAAGATATCATCGACGTAAATAATTTAAAATTACAAGAAGCACAAGGAACTTTTCATATTAATACACTTTTATCACAAGATAAACAAAAACAAATAGCTAAAACACAATTAGATTTAAAATCTGGACAAGATATTCATAAAACATCTTTCTTAAATCAAGTTTTAAATCGCAAAAATATTATTTATTATGGAAAAATAGTACATGAAACCCCTATTCGAATAGATCAATGTAATGGACATATTAGAATTAGTTTAATCAATCAAGAACAAATTACCAAACAATTACAACAAATTTCGATAGAAAAACGAGTTAAGATAGGATACATTCATCTGTCAACTATTCAAATTCTATTAAAATCCACTTTTCTAGAAGGAATAGATTCACCCATTAGAATGGCTATTATAGACGAACGAATGCAAAATTTA
>JANIHY010000001.1:126229-136492 GCA_027479065.1 Erythroxylum brevipes
ATAAATTTTAAAAATTAAAAATAAAGTAATAATATAATAATATATTTTTTAAAATTAAAAATAAAGTAGAAAATCTAAACTACAAAATTTAGAGTGAAATTAACCCTAATTTAGGATTATAATCCTTTTCCATTGATGAGACATGGGAAGCAAAATGGTCTAAGGGAAGGAGGTGGACATATAAAGTTGACATATGAAACAAATATTATCAACAAAATGGTCATTTGATAGAAGCTCCAAAAAAGCCAAAGGAGCACAAACGGACGATCCGAAGAACACACCCTCTCTCTCTCTCTCCCCCCTTCAGCTCTCATTTATCTACAGCAACAAACAATCGTCACTAAAATCATCAAACATAACAATCTGAGGAAGACCAAAGATATCTCTCATCACTAATATTGTAGAGTAGTAGTGGTTTTTGTGTTTCAGTGGTTTACACAAAGCGATCTTGCTGTTGATGTGTTGTGCCCTTTTGTTCATCAATGGTAAACCTTTAGGATACTCAGGTATCGTTTCTTCCACGACTTGATAAGTTTTTGGACTGTGTTTTGTATGTGGGTCTTTGTCAAAATTTCTCCTTATTTATAAAAATCTTAACTTTGATCAGTCTCTCAAAGGAAAGTGACATAAAAAGTCCGACCTTTGCCGAGAAATCTTTAATAAGGCGATCTTTTTCGGACCTAGGAGCTACACTCTGCGTTTGATCATGGCTGTTCCAGAGAATGCTGGAGTCAAAAACGGGACTTCCGGTCAGAATTCTGATAGCACTGTGATATCATCGGACTCCAACGGGACACACGATCTTGAAAGATCAAAACCCAGAAATGATTCGGTCGTCAACAGTAAGGACTCCAATTCCCAGAGCCAGAACGATGATCAGAGTGTTAACGGCAAGCCTGAGCACCGAGAGAAAGCTGCAACACCCGCTTTAAGCAATGGCAAGACTAATGGGACCCAGATGCATTCTGGGTTTGATATCAACCCGCAAGTGGTGGTGGGCAAGTCTGGTGGGTTTGTTACCAATCTGATTCAGAGAGCTGATTCTAATGGCATCAGTGACATTAATGATTTGGCGGAGATGTTGTCCAAGTTGAATCCCATGGCTGAAGAGTTCGTGCCTCCTTCGCTTGCTCACAATCATGGCTATTTGGCTAATGGGTTTGGCTATACTAACAATTTTGTAGTGCAGAATAATCATGGAAACGCCAATGGAAATACTAACAGAAGGGTATTTGCTGTTTCCCCTTTGTTTCTTTACCTAATTATAGTCTTGTAGAATTCCTTATTTCCCTGGAAACGATACAAGGTAACTAATGATGGATTTTGTTACTTCTGTATGCCAACAGATGTCTATAGTGTAAAAGAACGATAATCTGGGGGTCTGGCCCATTTTATCTTCGGTTTAGTTTTCTCTCACCCTTTGTTTTTTAATATTCTCTTTGTCTGTTGTTTCAGAAGAAGAATGCCTATAATCAAGGAAGAAGAAGGATGAACAGTAGGACAAGTATGGCTCAGCGCGAGGAGATAATCAGGAGGACTGTATACGTTTCTGACATTGATCAGCAGGTCAATAGTTGCATTTCATGTTTCATTTTGGAGTTTTCACTAGATTTCTTTGTATCTTGTTGATTGGCGCGTTGATCTTGAGATTATTGTTTGCATTTGACCTTTAATAGGTAACCGAAGAGCAGCTTGCAGGTGTCTTTGTTCATTGCGGACAGGTATCTCGCTTAGCTTGTCTGATTGTGCCCTTTTCATTTGTTAATATGGGTTATAAATCTAACTGATTTCTTTCCTTTTATGTTTGGACAAAGGTTGTTGATTGTCGCATATGTGGTGATACTAACTCGGTTCTCCGGTTTGCCTTTATTGAGTTTACTGATGAAGGTATTGCAAATAGCTTCCATACCTTATATATTTCTTCGGTTTTCTTGCTATCTGGAACTAAATGTGAAGCTCACTTGCAGAAAGTGCAAGGGCTGCTTTAAATTTGTCTGGAACAGTTCTTGGATTTTACCCTCTCAGAGTGCTGCCTTCAAAGACGGCAATTGCACCTGTTAACCCAACGTTTTTGCCAAGGGTAAGTTCTTTTCAGTAACGAATCTTCTGTCTTGCCTATCATTTTGGATATTCAAATGCCATCCTTATGTTTACTAAAAAAAATTTTAATCATGAATTTGTTGTGGTATTGACTTTTCAGTCTGAAGATGAGCGTGAGATGTGTGCAAGGACAGTGTACTGCACAAATATTGACAAAAAGGTAATACTAACATGATATAGAACTTTTTGAACGTTTTGAGTGAAATAAGTGATACTATTTTCCCTAAATCCGTGTTCAATTGATACAGATCACCCAGACAGACGTCAGACTCTTCTTTGAAACCTTTTGTGGAGAGGTTTGGAATTCCCAAACTTTTAAAACATTGCTTGTCCTTAAATATTGGGCAATATAATATTGGAAATTCTCCTTGTGATAGGTTCAACGCTTGAGGCTGCTTGGGGACTATCATCATTCAACTCGTATTGCATTCGTTGAGTTTGCAATGGTAACTTCTCATTAATGCATACTGTTACTGTCAGCTAGATATTGGTGATGCTCTTATATTTTCACTATATCTGGTGTTATAATCCATCAGGTTATGGCTAGTGAATATATTTTTCGGCAATCTAATGCTCTTCGATTGTATTCTCTACCAACTTTTGGGTCTGTTTCTAATGGCAACATCAAATCTCAGTATAATTGTCTTGGCTGGCTTATCAGTTTCTAATGGAAGTTCAAGTGACAGACTTTTTATTTAGTCTAATTCTTTCACTTTATGGACTTCATGTCGTAGCTTTGTTGGAGTTAGGAGTTTTCTTTTTCCTATGAAGTCCGCTCTGGTTTTAATGCTTGTAGTGCCACAAAGCATTAAGCTGTGGTGTTGGCATAAACCAGTTAAGTGTCCATAATTCCTTGGACGCTCTAATTTTACATCACTTAATAGAATATAGGTAATACTGCGATTTTCTCTCTCTTTCAACTATTTTGGTTTTACGAGGAACAATGTGACAGTTAGACAAGTATTTGTGGATTACATAAAAGAAGTTGAGTTGCATATGAATCATGGCAAATACTGTTTTGAATAGTTGGTATGGTAAAATTTGTTGCATATGAATCGTGGCAAATGCTGTTTTGAATAGTTGGTATGGTAAAATTTTCCAAGTTCCCTGTCACAGTGCAGGTGGTTCTTTCAACTCTTCCTAAGGCCTTACATCTACTGCTTGTACTGCTACATATTTCTTGCTTCTGCTTTTCTTACCATTTCCTCTTCTATGTCTCTTTCACCTCTTCCCTCTATTTCTCCACTTTTCTTCTCCATCTCTTTATCTAGTTCTCTTTCTCCTTTTGAACCCTCTCTCTTGTTGTGTATCTGGAAGGCTTTAGTGAGATGGGTTCTTGTAGACAAAGGTGCCTGATGTGTTAATATGTGTTGGACGTAGTGGGTGCAAATGGAGATATTTTCTATGAACTTGTCAATTTGCAGAAGTCAAATAGCTCGATGTGCTAGTGGAAGCCCATTAGAGAAGTACATTATTCACTTTGTAAATCAGAACACAAGCTGCAACTAAAATTCCTTCCCAGCTCTTAACTAAGATGAGATGTTTTCATTTTTACAAGGTATATTGTTTGTTAATTTGACAGACAGGAGGTTAGTAGCTATAGCTATATTTAGATCCTTCAACATTTGTCCCTCGGGCAATATTAGCATCCACGAACATTTAATCTAGATGTGCATAATGAGGTTCTGTATACATGCAAGTAGTTCACCTAGTTGTGGATGTTAGCAGGGAATTCATGTGTGTTCTTTTTATGCCTTTCGTTTATCAAAAATAGAAAACAAAAGGTTAAAAGAAAACGAAAAAGTTCTAGATGTGTATGGTCCTTGTCATGTATCTTACTCCTGATATTGTTATTGCCTCCCATTTAGTGTTACCGTGTTTGTGTTGCTTTTTATTTACTGATTTGCTTTTGTTGCTTGTCGAGCATGTCAGAAAAGTTTACCATGTTGTTTGACTTTGGTGAATGTGATTCTGGGTCCAAAAATCTACCTTGATTAAAAGTGAGGTTTTCAAATTATGTCAGAGACTTGAACTGTGGTGGGTGATTAGTTGTTGGTTTTTCTAAGTTTTCCGCAAATTGTGAATGCTTGGTATATAATACTGGTTCACAAATATGAGAACAAAGTTCCTTTTTGGTGAAAATCTAATACATTATTAGAGAATGGGCCCATTTCTAAGCTTAGTCTAGTTAAGGGGGAGAGAGGGCTCAAGAAAGTAGATAATGGAGAATCTCTAACTTTGACGTACCAACTAGAACACAGCTAAAGCAGGAGGATTAATTTTCTGTGGATATATGAGCTTTATTTGACTTTCCCTGGGTGGAAGCATCATTTATGTATTAAGGTCCAGAATCTGAATTACTTGGTGTCTTAATTTCTCTTACTCCCCTCACCCAGGTCCCTTATTCCCTCGTCGTACTTCTCACATTTCCATAAGTTTCTCATGGTCAAATAGATGTTGATTGCAAATTAATAGTTTTGGCTAGGTGGTTTTATTATAAAACGCTGAGAAACATGGTTATGCTTCTTATACGAATCAGGATGAAATCAACAATTTGGAGTACTGAGAATCCAATTCTCTGTTTCCTCTTACTCCTGCCCGTAACTACTTTGATTTACAGTTTAGGGCTTTGAAAGTGGAGATTTCTCTATTATTCCAATGGTCTTCCATTGCTATGATGAAACAAACGTGAGATGCTTTTGTTTGCCATGCAAAGTTACAGATATGGGAATGCTCTAGTAAGAAGTACATGCTTAAATCTTTGTTCGCTAATTTTGAGTCTGAGATGACCAAATGCTTTCAATGAACATTGTCATTATTACACTACTAGTCATTATGTTATGCCTGTGGTGTAGACTTCTGAAATTATCCAGATCTTTTGATGTTGATCGGTGTGGCAATGAGTTGTTTATATTAATTTTGCTAGATCAGCTTGCTCGAGCATGTCTGGTCAACATGTATAAGAGTTGATTTGTTCTTACGTTTATTTTTGCAGGCTGAAAGTGCTATTTTAGCTCTTAACTGTAGTGGTGTGATTTTGGGATCACTGCCTATAAGGTGGTAGCAGATTTTCTTTTCTATACCATTCATTTCCCTTCTAGTTCTCTTTTTTCTCTGTCCTCTTTCCTTCCCTCAGATAAAAAGTAAAACTTTGTGTAAGTTACTGAGGATGATTTGAACCTTGTATGTGCAGGGTCAGCCCATCAAAGACCCCTGTTCGGCCCCGCATGCCCCGTTCGCCTTTGCACTGAATGAGCCATAATGCTTCCTGGACTGACAACTGCCAGTAGATATCTCTCTATATATACTTATATAGAAACTGATATATAAATATTAAAGGTACCGGTGGCGTTTAAAACTATCGTTTTGTCCTATCTGAGCCCGGAATCTTTGATACCTATAGGGGTTTGGTTGTTTATGGTTTTGTTGTTAGCTTATAGAGAATTGGATGGATGGGATTTCGAGGAATATGAATGGCTTTGTTTATGTTGAACATCCTAATTGATCTCTGAACTCCTTTTCTTTTTCTAATGGGATGTCATGAACAACTCATGCTGGACTGACTTCGTCGATTTCTGCCTTATGGACCTTTTTACTTGATTTCTATTTGTTCTTGTCATTTGATTTCTTATTTTGGCAGAATTTGGTTACTCTTTCTTGATAAAGAATAGGATTCTGAACTAGTTGAAAAACTGAACATTCACAGCAGAAGTCTCTCTTTATATGTTTTTCTCTTGGGAATATCCAGAAAGGCAGTTAGAAAATCGATCTGTTTCTATCTCTGATCATTCTGTTTGAAGAAAGGAAGATGATTAGTTTCTCTTTCACATTCTGGTTCTTGCTCTTTATGGTAAGTTTATCAAGACACTTCTTAAGGCCACTGTGGAGCTAGTTGGTATGAAGATTTGGATTGGTCGATACCCCATTCTTAGGTCAGTTCCAGCAGATGCACTTGGCTTCTATTTCTACAGCACATAATTTCTAAGGAAAACAGATAATGCAGTTCTGGTTTAATGTTTTTTCTTCACACAAAGAGAAGAAAACAGTAAGAAGTTTTTTTATAAAAAAAAAACACAAAGAGCACTACCAATCCGCCACCTTTGACTTTCTTCTCTACACTAGAGGATCATTCTTTGTGCGTGTTCCTCAAATTCTAATTGAGCTTCTCTTTATAAGTTGTTGGCCATTAATTAGTAAGCCAAAGGAAGGTAGGTTTGTTCTCTTAACATTCAACAAAAAACAAATTACCCACGCTATAAATGTGCTTTACCTCATTCTTCACCATCCACCTTGATACAGAATGGGGAATTGCTTAGCTTTATGCAGATCAAGAACAGGATTGTGGGTCAGGGTTGTTTCCTCACATGACAAAGTTCTGCAGATTGTAGAAGAAGATGGGAATATATTAGAATTCCGCAGGAGCAGGACAATGCTGGTGAAGGAAATATTGAAAAATTTTTCTGGTATGAGCATTGGTTTATCAAAGTAAGGTTTGGAACATCTGCCACCAAATTCTGAACTGAAATTGTGGAAGGTGTATTTTCTTCCTTCTGGTAAGTCGGTATCTGTGCCCGTTGTTCATCTGTCACCATGAAGATAAAAGTTGCCATTGCAAAGCAAAAACTAGAGATGTTAATGAGAAAGCAGACATCATTAGATGAGGTTTTGTGGTTGGCAGTTGACAGAAGAAGAAATAGCATCCAAGCAGAAGCTGGGAGCCAAAACTCAGAACCGATTCCTGAAGCAGGTGGGCATGAAGTGAAATAGAGACAAAACTCTCTGCAGAAACAAAGTTGCAGAAGACCAAGTAATCACCAGGTTTAAGGCATCTCAATATAATAAATTCTGGAATCTTTTTAGAGCTTGAACATTCACAAAAAAACGTATTTTCAGATAAAGCAGCTCATCACGAACACGGCCTGAAACAAACAGTTTGAAATCTTTTTTTAGCCCGTTGTGGAGTTGAGATTTTTGGTTCATTATACAAAAGGGGTAATGTCAGCTTTCATAAATCTTTTGGTTCCTTTCGTCTACATAGCTACAAAAAATGGAAAATTTGGCAAAATTTGAAGAAATCACACCCTAATTCAAGCAAGACACAAATGATCAATCTCTACTAAAGGAAATTCTAAAATCCCATCTCTCAATACTGGACATACGAAATGCCAAAGGCCAAAACTATTAAATGCATCTTCAAATTTGACCATACTCAATAAAAGGCATTAAGTGGTCCAACATCACTTAATATGTCAAAATCTCCATTATTCATCCTCTAACAGAAAAGTGGGCAATCCCATCTTTGCTTTCTTTTTCTATTCTCCAATTAAGGAAAGGAAAATCACTCTAAAACATTTATATTACGATCTGCAGTTTCATTGTTTCGTGTATTAATAACATATGCATGAACATTGAACCTTCTTCTTCCTCAGGATTTAAGAAATGGACTCAAATTTGGAGAAATCTTCCAATGATGGCTTCTCATCTGATCATCAAGAGCAGGTTCAGATGTCTAACAACATCATGAATAACGTTCAAAGCTTCGTGAATCTATCACCTGCAACTTCTGAAACTCCATTCATCGGACAATCTCAGGTCAGACAAGACTTGGATCATAACTTGTCAGAGTTTCCTGTCATGGTCTGTTGTCATGGAAATTCAGAGAGTTGTTATAGAGGAACAAAGAGGAAGAGAAATGTTGATAAAGAAATGGAGAAACCAAAAGAAGTAATACATGTAAGAGCAAAACGAGGCCAAGCTACAGACAGTCACAGTCTAGCAGAAAGGGTAAAGCATGCAAGTTCGAGACTCCATTTTTATTACACTCGAAGGTAACGGTAACCCTCTTGTTTATCTTCCAGGTTAGGAGAGAAAAGATCAATGAGAGGCTGAGATGCTTACAGGAATTGGTTCCAGGATGTTACAAGGTCATATACAAGGATTGTTTAGTGTTGATATATATTCATACTGTGAAATTCTCATCTTATAAGTAACAAAAAATTTGCAGACAATGGGAATGGCCGTGATGCTTGATGTTATTACTAATTACATACAGTCACTTCAAAATCAAATTGAGGTGAGCCCTGAAACAAAAATGTCGATCTTTTCTTTTCCAAGATCCAAATGTTTAAAATCTTCTTTCTTTTTAACATTTTTTTTCTCATGTTTATGCAATTTCCAGTTTCTCTCCATGAAGCTTTCAGCAACTAGCATGTATTGTACTGGCTTGGAGATGGAGACATTGCAGAGAATGGAGGTAAATCAACATTTTTTTTTTTTTTTTCCCTTTCTAGCATCTTCAAAAGTGTAATATGTCTTGGACCGGATTGATTTTGTAGGGGACAAATGCATTTGTGCAAGAAATGGAGAAGATGATAAGAGATGGGTATGGAGGAACTTCTCACTACTACAACTCCACACATCTTTGATTACTAGAAATAATTTATAGTTTTATATATATACAACTCACTAAACTTAGTACTTAATCTATTAGATATGAATGCTTATTAAAGGAAGTTGAGAAATGTTAACATAATTTTCTGTCTTCAAATATATATTTACCTTTGATTTGTAGCGCTGAAGTGAATTGCACCAATTTATTGAAGGCAAATGATAAAAAGATATGAAATGTAAGAGAAGACATTAGGCTTACATTGTCATTAAGGATAGTTTTAAGAGCCATGATTAAAACCGATTCAATGGCTCTTCAGATGGGCCTAACCCGTATGTAAGTTTCAACAATCAGTAATAGTAAGATCCAACCCGAGTCAACGAACAAAAACCCGAGTTTGAACCAAGCAAGAACTTGTCATCCACCTGTCGACTACCCATTTGACAAAAATCTACAGACTGCAAGCACGTGGTTGGTTGGTTTGATTTTCAGTTATGACCGAAATAGAAATGGTAAGTCTTTTAAGAGTTTGGTTTTGGAAAGTGAAAGTGGAGAATGGAAGATGGAAGATGGAAAGTGTAAAGAGAAGAAGATGAAAGTGATGATAGCCATAGATGGTAGTGAGTGTAGCCACTACGCCCTTCAATGGGCAATCGTGAATCTACACGAAACCATAGCAAGTTCCGAGCTTTTCATCTTCACAGTTCAGACCGTCACCGACTTCATTTACGCCAATGTTTCTACCCACGGTTTTCCTCGTAAGTTTGTTCCGTCGACTAATGTTCACTTTGTGTTTGTGTTACTGTGTTATGTTCCTCTTCTTGTTCATTTGCTTTCTTATAATCATTGTAGATCCGGATTTGACTAAAACGATCTTAGAGAACAAAAAGAAAGCAGCTTCGGCTCTTCTGGACCAAGCTAAATGCATTTGTGCCGAGCATGGCGTATGATCAACTTCATAGTTTCATAAATTTTTGTTTAGTTTGTGATTGATTCTGTGTTCAGTGAGACTCGTTCCTAGATTTTGATTCTGTGTCAGCGAGACTCATTCCTAGATTCTTTCGATGCTATAGATTGTTGCAGAGACAGTGACGGATATTGGAGATCCTAAAGAAAAGATATGCGAAGCAGCAGAGAAGATTAATGTTCAACTTCTTATACTCGGTAGCCATAGTCGTGGAGCTATAAAAAGGTTACCAACGTTTCAAAGGAGTTTATTAATGTAATCCATTTTGATAAGTACAAAAAAGGATGCTGTTTGTTTGCTGATTCTAAAGTTGCTTCTCTTGTTGGAACAGAGCCTTTCTGGGAAGTGTCAGCAACCACTGTGTTCACAATGCCAAATGTTCTGTTCTTGTTGTCAAACAACGTGTTTGAGGTACTTCTTGAAATATCATGTGATGCAAATACCATGTAAAAAGCTCGATATATGGAAGTTGTTTAGTATCTGTTGTAAAAAATAATTATATTAGATAATAATAATCACTAACTAGTAACTATATAATTAAATACCATAATATAGGGCTTCGTATTAATGAGTATATAATTGTTAAATAACCATTATATAATTGATCTTTTTAGATATGAGTTTGAAATTGTTCGTGTTCCATTTGATACCGATGTAATATTGCAATTCTTAACGATAATATCATTATTTAATACTCTATATCAATGTTTTAAGAATTGGATTGGGCATCAAACCGCTCAAATAAAAGATTTAAGATTTAAGGTTCAATCGGTATTAAACCATTATAAAATCGTTTTATTATAAATAA
>JANIHY010000001.1:137961-158185 GCA_027479065.1 Erythroxylum brevipes
TTGACATGCTATGACATCATTGTCCAATTAATGTGCAGAGCATCAAATTTAAATAGTATATTGTCGTTTTAATTAAAATATTCATATTAAAGTCACTAATCTTTACCATTTCAACATAAAGGGTACTTTTTAATTAGGTAATTCATCATTACAACAGAAGTAACCAACTTCAAAATTTGTTAATCATACCTTCAAAAACACTCTAGAAAAAGGAAAATAATAAATTAATTCAACAAGGACATGAACATGTAAAAAAAAAAAGGACAACTTTTCAAAGCTTTTTGGTATAAAATAAATAAAAGTCTTCCTGTTTCTGTTCGCCTTTCTTCAAATCCATCTAACCAGAAACCATCTTAGTTTTTTCTCAGAAACCATATTCATACATGGAGAAACCAAAAGAGAAGAAGAACAAGGTGATGGTGGCGATAGGAGACGATGATCATAGCTATAAAGCTCTCATGTGGACTCTTGATTATGTCAAAGAACTGAGTTCAGATTACAAGTTTCTCATCTTCGCATCACAACCTCTTCCTCCTAACCTTACCTGTAACTACACATTAGCACAAGGACCCTTTGGTGTTCATCATTCAGTCTTATCAAGTAGAGTACTCCTTTACCCTTTTTATAATTATCAGTTTTGGTTATGAATTTTGATTCATCTTTCGTATTACAGCTCCAGAACTGATGACTTCCCTGCTAGAACGAAACAAGAAAGTAGCATTAGATCTGCTGGAGAAAGCAAAGAAGATTTGTTTAAATTATGGGGTATGTTACATGTTTACATGTTATCTTTACCTTCTTTTTCTCTTTCTCCATCCATCTTCTTTGGTTATAAGATTCGAAGTTCATCCTGACAGGTAAAAGCAGAAACAATTACAGAAGTTGGCGAGCCTAAGGAGGTCATCTGCAATATTGTTCTGAAGCAAAATATCAGCTTCCTGGTTATAGGCAACAATGGAGATGGATCTCTCAAAAGGTCATAGCCATAACCACGTTCAAACCATTTGGAAATTTTCTTTTGAGATTATGAATAAACTCTAAGATCGATCATGCATGCAGGGCATTTCTGGGGAGTCTCAGTGGTTACTGTGCGAACAATGCGAAATGCCCTGTCCTTGTGGTGAACTGAACACAGCATTTGAAGGGAAGTAATGATTCTGCTCAAAACTTGTAATCATTTCTATTCGGTATGATCAATACTTTGGTTTAAAAATTTCTAATTTCAGTTCGATTTCTAATTATGGACCTAATCCCACTTTGGTTTGTTGATTCGTTTCACCTAACAGCCATATCAATTATTACTTCATCCAACTAACACATCACTGTACCAAACACGTTTGTATCTTTCTAGCTCTGACAGAGTAGCAGTCACGATCAATAGGATCTCGTAATAGCACTTAAAAAAAAGCTTCTATGATGTAAATGAGTTGGCAAGAGACTCTGCTGGTTTAAGTGAGGTCGCAAGTTCAAACCGTCCTCATGTGTATATAACTGTTTAAAACTTGAAATCAGAATTGTTTTATTATTATTATTAATTCTTTTTTGTTTGAATTTCGAATTATATATGAACAAGTTCTAAAATTTTTGATCAACTTATATAAAAGCTGTTAATGAAAATAATAATAAATTCGATTTATAATTTTATTAATGTACAAAAATCTTATTTAGTCAGAACATGTGAGTTGTGACCACGACAAAGCCTTTCGAAAGATATAGACATCAAGTACATGTCTATTTTAGAGAAACTTATAATAAATTTGGTTTATTACATTGACTTCATGATTTTATATATTTTGAAATAAAAGCAATTAAGAGTGATAATGGATTGGAACGAACTTGAATCCCATCTGAAATTCAATCAACTTGATTCAGATTCATTAATTTTGGATAATCACCAGGGTTGGGAAAACGTTTCCAGTTCTAGAAACCCTGTCACCTCTCATTACACTTGAAGAAAGTGAAAGTCTACCATAAACGTTAATTATTCGTTCTCGAGAGTAATGTCTCCCTTGGGATAACTTACCAACAACTACAAGAAAAAGCTGATTAATTTAACAAAGAAAATGAAAATTTTCAACGTTTTTGGTAGATAAAAAGTCTCCAGTTTCTGTTCTAAATGTGACCTCCCTTGTTTGTCAAGAAACCTGAGAGATTCCTTCATGGAGAAGAAGGTAAAAGAAGGGTCCTGCAAGAAGAAGGTGATGGTGGTCATAGACAACAGTGATCATAGCTTTCAAGCTCTCACGTTTGCTCTTGATTATGTCAAGGAACTGAGTTCAGATTCCAGGCTTATCATCTTCGCATCACAGCCTGTCGCTACATGTAGCTATACCTTGGCACTTGGTGCCACTCTAGTGCATCATTTAATCCTATCCAGTTCAGTACTCCTTTACCCTTCTTCTGAATTTCTGAAACTCTAAAAGAAATTTGGTTTTTAGCTTGTTAATATTTCCATGGCAGGTCCAGAATTAGTTAGCTCCTTGCAAGAACGAAATAAACAGATAGCTTTAAGCCTCCTGGAGAAAGCAAAGAACATCTGTTACGATCATGGGGTATGAATTATTAACTCTCTTTTAAACTGGAAATCCAAAAGAAAGACTTCGTAGATTCTTGATTGAAAAGTTTCGTTTCAGGTAAAAGCTGAGACGATCACAGAAGTTGGAGAGCCCAAGGAGGTTATATGCAATGTTGCTAAAAAGGAAAATATCAGTTTACTCATTATAAGAAATCCTGGAAACGGGCTTCTTCAAAGGTAATCAATCTCTTTATTGATTGAATCTTTTTCCCATGTTGTGTGAATTGTGATGCTTAAGTCGATCAAACCAAGTTTGGTAATACATGCAGGGTTTTCCAAGGGAGCTTAAGTGACTATTGTATGAATAATGTCAGGTGCCCTGTTCTTCTTGTGAAGGGGCCCAACTGAGAAAAAGTTAGACGTCCACTCCGATATGTAATCTTGTGCCAATTATATCAACAGTAATAGTAAAAGAAATTTAGTTTCTCTTATTTTCTGATCTGTAGCTTTATAGTTTATATACAAGAGTATAACAGAAGTACCTATTCTACCGTAACTTTAAAATACATCATCCTTATTTAATAATTCAAATAATTCTTATCCTTCGGTAATCTCAACACCCCCATTGAAATTGGTGCAAAAATATCAAAAACACCCAACTTGAACACAACATTTTCAAACGAACTTCTTGAAACTCTCCTAGTTAATATGTGTGCTAACTGATGATTAGAACTAACAAATGGAAATGAAATAATCTACACATCCAACTTTTCTTTAATGAAGAATATGTCTATCTCAACATGTTTAGTATGATTTGTGTTGTATAATTTCAATCGCAGATTTATTATCACAGTGAAATCTCATAGTTGCATCCAAACCAAAACCAAGTTCCTCCATTAATCTCTTCGACCACAATAATTCACCAACAGCAAGGGTCATATCTTTAAACTCAGCTTCAGCACTTGATCGAGATACCACCGCTTATTTCTTGCAACGCCAAGTCACTAAATTTTCACCTACAAATGTAAAACACCCACACGTAGACCTTCTATCATTTAATGAACCAGCCCAATCTGCATCACTATATCCTTCAACTGGCATATGCCCGTGACTAGAATAAAGAAGTTATCTTCCGGGATAAACCTTTAAGTATCTCAAGATTCTCGTGACTACCACTTTATGGGTTTCACGAAGGTCCTGCATAAACTGACTAACAAGATTGACAGCATATATAGGAAATATCAGGTCTAATATGTGATAAATATATAAGTTTCCCAACAATCTTCTGATATCGTCTTTTGTCAACCTGAGGTGCTCCTAAGGATTCACATAGCCTCTGATTTTGTTCAATAGGAGCCCCAGCAGGTCGACAATCAAGCAGCTCACACTCAGCCAATAAGTCTAATACGTACTTCCTTTGAGACAGAAAACTACCATGCTTGGACCAAGCAACCTCAATGTCCAAAAAATACCTTAGCTCTCCTAGTTGTTTCATCTCAAACTCCTTTGCTAGATACTTCTGTAAAGACTCTTGTTCTTCCACGTTATTACCTGCTAATATCATATTATCTACATATAGAGTTAATGCAGTAACCAAATTTCCTAGTGTTTAAGAAATAAGATATGATCAACACTATTCTAAACGTAACCAAAAGCCTTCATTGATTTAGTAAATCAACCAAACCAAGCTCGAGGCTATTGTTTCAATCCCTATAAAGCTTTATGCAACCTGCACACTTTAATTGTTCCTGCATACACCTTTACACCAACGGGAGGATCGATATATACTTCCTCAACCAAATCTCCATACAAAAATACATTTTTTACATCAAATTAAAGTAAGGGCGGGCCAATTTTTATTTGCTGCAATAGATAACAAGACTCTCATAGTATTTAATTTAGCCACAGGTGCAAAGGTCTCCTGGTAATCTACCTCATATAACTGAATATACCCTTTAGCCACCAAGCGAGCCTTATGTCTTTCCACACTACCATCTACATGATGTTTAATTAAAAAAACCCAATGACACCTCACATTCCTCTTCCTTGCAGGCAAGTCAACTAAAATCCACATCCCATTAGCATCCAATGCCCCCAATTTTTCCTCTATAGTCTTAGTACATTTTGGGTCTTCTAATGTTGTCTGCAAATAATGTATAGGAACCATTTAACTTGTGAGAAGAGACAAAATTCACTCTAGGATATTTAGGCTTGGACGAAATTTCAGGCTCATATCTAGCAGGTGGTTTCCCTGTATTAGCACGAACAGGTAATTGATAAGTAGAACAGGAAGGAACTTGTTCTGGTTCAGACTGATTTGAGAAAACTAAGTCAAGAGGACATACGCCAGAAGGAGACACTGGTTGTGCTAAAGAAGAAGAAGGAGACGTGCTGTCTAGATTATGCTCAAGACTTGCATCTAAACATGGCATTTGTAACTTATCTTGGCTACTAAGTCCAAAACTTTGATCACCTGAATTATTATGATGTGCAATACAATTGAGAATAGGACGTTCATCAAACATTAGATATTATGATTCCATTGACAAATCCTTTACTTCTATGTCATTTCCCCCTTAAGTAAAGTGCTAGATTTATAAAAATATTTTTATGTTCATTAAAGACAACATCCATAGTAATACAGTAAACATCTTATCAGAAGAGGGGTGATATGCTTTATACCCTTTTTGTTTAATATCGTAACCAAGAAAAACACATTTAAGTGAGTGTGGAGTAAGTTAGTGCTATGGTGAGTAAACAAATAGACATAGGCAACACAACCACAAATTTTGGGGGGCAATCGCACTATAGAAAGTAAATCATGATATTTATAAAGTTCTTATAGAAGAGTTTGACATTGTAAAACACGTATGGGAGTCCGATTCATTAGGTAAACAGCAGTGGTAACTATCTCAGTCCAAAAAGTAAGTGGAACATCACTATCAATTAAAAGAGCTCTAACAATATTTAAAATATGTGTATTTTGACGTTCAGAAATGTCATTCTGTTGAGGAGAGTATACACAATAAGTTTGATATTGAATATCCTTTTTTTTAAAAATAAGTTTTGAACAACTTTTGACATATACTTACTACCATTTCGATCGAAACATTTTGATCACATAATGAAATTGAGTCTCAATGAAACAAATAAAATTATGAATTCTATTAGACTAATTTACAAAAAAAATTAACTTAAATACACTTAATAATTTAACATTATTCACTTCTACATTATTTAAAATTTAAGTTTTCATAAGAAAAAGAGTTTAGAGAGAAACCGTGAAAGCAAACACACTCAAACTTTCATTCATATTTTAAAAAGATCTATTCAGTGTAAACCAAATCTTTCCTAAGCTTCTATGAAAAAAAATGTTGAATTACTCATTCATCTTCCTTTTAAGAAGAATGAGGATATCAATCTGACCAAGGTTACACATCCAAGGATGAACCCCCTTCCCTTCTCCTGTCTCCTCTTCTTTTTCTCATTTTTCAGCTATTCTTTCCTCCATTATTTTATCTCTTTTCATTACTTCAGTTTGTCTTAAACAACCATAACATGCATTACAATTATCATCTTGTATAGGAAGTTCAAAAATCACAAAAAAGATATTAAAAAATAGCTAAAATTTTTACTTATGTGTTAAGAGATTTTGAGGTTGTTAATCTCTGCAACTTCCTCCTAATTTTTTGCAAAAACAGACGCAAAGAGGAAACCTATCAGAGAAGTGTCTAGAAAAATGAAAAGGAAGAAGACTTCGTTGGTGTTTTTATAATTCCCCTCCATCTGATGACTTTCATACATATTTAATAGTTTGTGGTCTGGGCTGCTTTTATTCCGTGGGCTTTACTTTTTGCTTTTCCAATATTTACCCCAAAACGCAAGAATGAACTCTGTTTTCTCGAAGTTCATATTAGAACACGCAAGCTGCTTCCGATAATTAGAGAAAACGTAACAACGCTGGTTTAAAGAACTTCCAAGAAAATACGCTTTTTTTTTTTAAGATCAATCTTCGTTGTTCCCTTAATGAATTCCTGGAAAGAAACAGGCATTGCGTTTCTTCGCTGACTCTTTGTTTCCATTCTTTCTTCTAATCGACAAAGAGACTCGCACGATAAGAAAATGATTTGCCATTGGCAACTTTCATAACATTTTCATTTGTAAACATATGTTGAATAAATTATTGGATAAACATAATAATTTTTAAATTATGCCTTTCAAATAAATTATTATTTAAAGAGTTAATGACTCCAATTTAAATTAAAAATAATTTAAATCGGGCAACAAATATTATTATTAATTAGTCTGACTCTTATTTATTTTTATTTTTGGTCAATCATTAATTAGTGTCTTATTCTTATTCAGTAAGCCTAAACAATGTCACTCCACTAACCAAAGGAAATAGTTAATTAAGTTGTTGATAAGGACTTGAGCAAATGTTTAAGCAAGCACCATTTCCTACCTACTCTTAACCGACCAGAAGTGCCCATCTCATTGGACCAACATCAACCCTTTTCTTAATTCCGACGATGATGCGATTCCGAAGCATGGTGATTAACAAAATTTCCCAACTAATTGGGGAACTTATCATTGTAAGACTATGGTTTTAAGTCTTCTTAATTAAATATATAAGTCGTACCTTTAACTTGTTAAGAGACTAAGGTTTTAAGTCTTCTTAATTAAAGACATGAGCCATAATTCTAACTTATCAAGTCTATGTCGATGTCGTCATCGTCGTCATCATCATACTCCGAAGTCTCGCATTAGAGCAGGATCTGAAGAGGTTTGATAATATGCAACCTTACTCTTGTATAGTATAAAGGTTATTTACAGTAGACCTACGTACAGATGTGACAATAAAAAAATGATGCAAGTTAAAGAGTAAATAAGTAAAAACTGACGTTCGATATCGTATTGCACTTAAATATTTGTCAAAAAATATTTATAAAATAATATTATTGATATCCTAAATTTTAGAGATATCAATAATTAAGTTAGATAGAATATGATGTAACTTATTTAAATTTTATAATTAAATGTAATCCTAAATTAAGATGTAAAACCATACAATAGAAAATAGGCAACTTATTTAAATTTTATGACTCTTCCGATTTAGTATAGGATAAGTTTGGGTGGGACATTAATTAATATGTGGAAAAAAAAACCTAAAATGGTCTAAATCTGGGCCACAACAAACATGTGGTATTAAAGGATCGTATCATCGTCAGCACCAAATGCAAACAAAATGATGTTGCTCGCGCACCACCAACGCATACAGGTTAAATAATTAACAATGTTGCGAATGAGTTGTCACCACGTGTCAGATTTATTTGCTCCACCACCACAGAATTTTGGACCGAAGCTTCATTTTGCGTCTTGCTTTTGCTTTATTGTCGGGTTATTCTATAGTTTAGTGGAGCAGATGACTCAGCAATATCTAATATTATTCACTTCTGATTTTATCATTTCCCCAAAGAAGGAAGAGAACATAATACTATGAAATATAATTTATATAATATTTTAAATTTACCGAATAATCGAAATACTGAATAGTCGATGCTGACTCGTAGTCTCTATCCCCTTTCTGGTTTAGGAAACGTCAAGTCCCCTGCGCTGACGTGGCTAAACTCTCTACATTTAACCCAATCGCTATTCGCCACCTAAGCTAACAGCACACTTTACCTTTCTGTTCGTTTTACCTGTCTTCAGCCGTCTTTATAAGCTCAGGACCCCCCCCCTTTTCGAAACTCCTACGCCTTCTCTAAGCTCTCGACGGTATTGGCACTATCATTTGAGTCCTTTGTCATTTGCCGATCACCGGTTTTCGGTTATTTAGTGTGTATCCATGGAGATTCCGGTCATAAATAGAATAGGCGACTTCGAAGCCGGAATAAACACGTTACAAAACCCTTCTTTTATTTCTCAGATTTTCACTCTGTCCTCCGCCTCTGAACTGATTTACCAAGCGTCGAGTTTTTGGAAATGGGGCGCGTTGATTCTCGCCATTGTTGCCTCTTTCTCAACCTTAATCGCCAGAGTCAAGGTTATAGTCGTCGGGTTCAAAAGTCGTTTCTTGAAAGCTTCACCTCCTCTACTCAACATACTAGACGATGACGATTCCGACACCGAAAGCGAAACGTCTTGCTCGTCGACATCCGACGATGAAGACGAAGCAGAAGAAGAAGAAAAAGAAGATCAACCCAGTTCATCGTCTTCCCGCTGGTGGAGCACCGACAACTATCCCTTGAAAGGCTCTGGTCATTATCAGAGTTGCGTTAACAGTAACTCTTTTGGGCTCCGGCGACGTCGAAATGGTAGCATCGGAGACCTTTTTTCGTGGGCAGAGTTTCCGACCGGGGAAAGCGTGGTCAAGCTCTGGGACAATCTAGGTTTAGGTCTCGGATTAAACATCAACAACGAGTCAAGAACGTTTCTTTTAGGTAATGACAGAATCAGGGGAGAGAACGTGAGTTCGGTTTTCCGTTCGCCGGCGGTGGTTGTATCCGGCGAGACGAACATATCTCAGAATCTCTTGAGGGTATGGGACACACGTGTAGGGTGTAAGATTCCGCAGATGCTGGCGGAATGGCGGCCGATGTTGGGTAAGATCGTCGGAGTTAACGCCGCCGAGTTGGAGAAAATCTTCGTCAGCGATGACGTCAGCGGTGGAGTTACGGTGGTAGACGGGAGAAAGCTGACGTCGCCGTTTGTTCAGGTGACGGAATCGGACGTGGAAACCTGGTGGGACGCTGACGAGTGATGCCGTTATCGTAACGGTTGTTCACGCGTTTTACTTCACGACTTGTCGTTGCCACCCCAGCTGGACTTCGTAATTGTCAACCACACGGAACTTAACTGGAAGGACAACAGTTGTAAATAATTCATTGTTTATCGTTATTAGTTAATAAAAGTGAACAAAATGCGGACGACATAATTTATTTTAGTAATCTTTCGTTATTGAATTTCTTTGAATTGATGATCATTATTATCGTCGTAATAATCAGTCTGAAATTTCACAATAAATAAATCAGAATATAAAGAGTTAACGAATATTGAACTAAACTTAACGAATATTAAAATTAAGTTAAATAGTTTACAACAATAAATTCAAATAATCGCATTAAGGGAATAAATTCAATTCAAAGTTAATTAAAATTGTCAAAAGAAACTAAATAAACAAAAAAGGTGGGATCAAATTTTTTTTTCCTAAAGCTGGTCCAACTCATCCTCATACATGTGTAACATGCATGTTTTACTTGGACTATGGTAATGTTTTAGTTGGACTATGGTACTGTCTCTTTCAATTTGTGCATTCGCATTGTTTCGTCGGTCATAGTGTAAAGTAGTAGCTAGAATGAGTTATTGCCAGGACGGCAGGACAAAACTCACGTGTTACAGGTGATTAACAATGTAATATACGAAGTATATGCTATGGTGGATTGTCAATCCTTATCTTGGAGGTCTGAAGTCTAATGGCAAACTACGTTCAAAACTCAAAAGTCCAAGTTAGATACGGAAAACAAAAGTGGCTTGATATGGGGATAATGTGTCATGCAAGGTGTATATATTATATATGTTATTTGTCATTTCTTGATTTTAGACTTTGACTTTGGATAGCAGGTAAGAATGATGAAATCAACTCGTTTAATTCAATTTAATTTAAAATTAAAGAATACGAATAAATTTGAGTTTAAAAATTAATTCAAAAACTTTAAATTAAAATAATATTATTTTAAAAATTTAAACATTTTCATTTTTAAACTATTAGGTCTTACAGGACTCGTTGTTAGAGTTGTCAATGTTTAAGTGAGCAGTTATGTTTAGTGAATGTAAGTGATAATATGGATAAGCAAGATAAGGTTGATTAGTGAATGTAGGTGATAATATGGATAAGCAAGATAAGGTTGATTAAACGTAAAATTTTTAATAAAATAAAATAGAATACAACGATGGAATAAAATCTAAATAGATATAATATTAGAAAATTATTATTTGGGAGGGATGGAGTGATTCATAATATAATATAGTGAAATGTTGTTTAAAAAAAGGGTTCATAATGTAATATAATGAAGTAATTTATTTTTATTGTTTAGTATGGAATGAAATGTAATGTGAAATATTCCGCTTCCATGTTATTTTATTATAAACCTACATTTCATTCCATTAATAACCACCAAACCAAACATAGTCTAAGAGATAAAATGTTGGTAAGATGAATGATTAAAAAACCCAATCAATTCGACCGGTTCAACTATAAAAGTCTTGAACGGTATATTTTTTCAGTTTGGTTTTTAACTATTCGATTATTTATTTTAATAACTCTTTTTGTCAAAAACTTATTAATTAATTAATTAATCAGTAAAATTTTATTAATTAATAAGTTTTTATAAACTAAAATAAATCAATTCATTTTCATTTAACATCTCTTTTTTAATTAAACTTCAAATTTTTCGATAGATAAATACAGTCTCTTTCAATCATATTTCTTTTATAGAAGTGTTCTAAAGGCAATTACCTTTAACACTTGCTGTACAAATCATTTTATGATTGATAAATGAATTTTCATTATTTCGATATTCATATGTTTATGAAGTTGATGTTGATCTTAAATTGATTTAATGAAGCCCTTGATACAAAATATAGAATGGAGGAAATCATGATGAGATCATGATAATGAGATTTCTATCATGTGTAATTAAGTTAGTATCTAAACTCTTCCTAGTCATAGGATTAATGAGATGATATATCATTAATCTAGATAAATAAGCATATGTTATACTCCTTGATTGGATCAAGTAATAGATCTCATGTAGGCATGAGTTGTTTAGAGTTAACATGTGGATGCTTACTAAAGATAGTAAGTATATTTGATTGACTTACTATAAGATAATTATATAGATATTCTATTCTAATATCAATGATAGTCTCATCATAGAAATGGTGTAAGTATCCTTAGACTTGAGGTGCTGAAGGATATCTTGGATACTAATTATGTGTTTTGACTCCATTCATTGATGTCTTTCAAGGGTTACTCATAGGGTAGTGATTGGGTACAGCTTAAGGTATTTGGAAGTAATTAAGTAGCCAATAAAGAATTCATCACTCTTGACAGAAGGAGATGATGCCCACGACCTCTTGTTGGGGTCATTGTTCGGGAGTCTCTCGCCAGAGCAAATATGTGTCATGAAGAGAGTCTTCAATGATATATAGAGTAATGAGATCCTCATGATAAGATTTAATACCACTTGAAATAGATGTGACACAGTCAGCCTAATGGGAGTTGACACTTTGACCATATTTTGCATCAAGTGGAATATATATGGTGAAATGACAAATTGCATGGCAATATTGTGTATGAAAGGGTTAGTAGTCAAACCACTAACTGTTCGGTCCATTGAGGGTCATGACATGTTGCTAGATACCGCTCTTGACTTACTTGAATTAAGTGTTAATTTAAGTGGCCAACATAACTGGAAACTTAATGAGTCATATGCATAGAATATTCGAAGGATGAGTAAAATGATCTTAAATGGTGATTCAACATATGAGAGAGTGTTTCAGGATCGTGATAGAAAAAATTGCATGGAATTGATTAAAAACAAGTGTTGTTAGCTGCCAATTTGGTCATTAACTTTCCAAAACTTCCATTAATGCATGCTATTCATGTTCATTAACTTCTCGTAACTTCCATTAATGCATGCTATTCATGACTATTAACTTCTCATAACTCTCCATTAGTGATGGGGATCATAGAAGGTTGAATGGTACAAAAAATAGAGATGATTTTCGTGCATCTTATATATGGCACAAGTGAAAGAAAGGTTATTTTCACACACACATACACTATTTTTCTTCTAACTCTCACAAGAGTTTTTGTCTTTGCTAGCACAAAGAAAGAATTCTAGCCATCTCCTAGTGAAGTTTCATCCTTCTATTTTCGTGTGGACTTTCATTAGAGATGGTCTACATTGGTTGTTGTAATTTACGACAACCCAATGCTGAGGAGATTAAAGAACGACGGAGATTGTCGGAAAGGTATGTAAACATCTTATGTTTCATGTTTTATCTTCTATATCTATATGCATGAGTATATCAGTTTTTTTAAGGTTCTGTTTTATTTTCCGCTGCATATATTTGGTATATATTATGTATGAGATGCATGATCGGACCTTATAGTAGTATCGAAGCCATCTTGTGCCTTGTTAGATGTAGAATACGTGACAAGTGAAAATTGTTTTAATGGTTTTGACAGCTTGGGTCCTGTAATGTTTTGGTCGAAATTAATTATAAAAATTGTTTTCACGATTTTCTTTCACCAATATGTTCATAAGATGTAAGTGAATGATTCAGTGTGATTGAAAATAATTTTATTGTGATTAAAATATTTAATTTCGAGTTTACAAGAACACACATGAAGTTTGTCATTTTGTTGGGCATGTGACGTCTATTGGCTAAACTGATGAGGTTACATATGATTTCAGTGGAATTTTATTATGGAAAAATTATGTGAACATATTTGGGATATGTTTATGCCTCTGTAATTTTTGTAAAATTATTAAAAATATTTTAATAATTTTATCAAACAATTTTTCAGATCTAGACAGTTTTCTGGAAATTGTATAATCTGTTTTGTTTGATGTTTTTGTATATTTATATTTCGGTTCTAGAACCTTAAAAATGTTTTTATTTGATAAAAATGTGTTAACTTGATGTTTGATATGCCTAAATGATTTTGCTCAAAATTTGATTTCCAGAAAAATTTTAGAAGTCATATGTCTTATTGGTGTTTCGGTGATCATAATAATTTTTGAGTGATTCCTAAATTATTTTGATTACCATAAAATGACCTAGAGATGCTTGGAATGATGATTTGATGTTTTTAAAATTTTGTAAAATTATAGATATTAATTTTGAATTAATTTTAGTAGAGTAATAGATTTTCTAGTAAGACTAGAAAAATTGACATGTGTGACAAAGTTGAAATTGTTTAATTTTGAAATTCAAATAATTATTTTAAGGTAAATTAATTATGAATTAATTTCTGGAATTAAGAATTCATGTTAATTAGATTAATATTAATTCCAAATGAAATAACATATAATACTAATTTTAGCAAAATTAGTAAAAGGAAGATAGTAAATCCAAGTGTTGGATTAGATCTTTCATGTTAGGATCCATAAGATGTTATAATCAAAATGGACGTGTTTACATATACGCATTAGAGAATGCATGGTTAGGAGATTGTGTGGGCTTGCATGATGGATGGTTATGGGCTTAGGACCAATTTACTTGGGTAGTTCATATCATGTCATGTAGTTATAGTAACTATATATATATATAAGACCATCTAAGTTGGATGATACCTTAGTTAAACCCCTCAACCAAAATATTAAAACTAATGCCTTCTTTTAATACGACGAGAAGCAAAGTCCTTTTAAAGTTAGGGTTATTGGGCAAACCGAAGCCCACTTTACACGGATCTGTTCGAATCATGAAAATATGATTTTCAGATTAATGGGTTGGTTTTAACTAGAAGGGTTGATTTGTTGGGCAAATCTAAGATCAACGTGGATAGAGGCAAAGTTTGGTAGTGTACATTAGATGTACACAAGTTGATAGCCCAATGAGTGTGCACACATCAATAGTTGATAGCACTAGATTTGATAGTTGCATTGGAGATACAATTGGTATGATCAATACCTACTGATTGAACTAAAGTAGCTTCTTGGGCAAACCCAAGGTCAATTAGATAAGCTTGAACTAAATCTGACAAGTGTTTGTTTGTAGGATATCCTAAGGAAACTATAGGATATCAGTTCTACCATATTTTAGAACAAAAGGTGTTTGTTTCAAAATATGTTATCTTTTTAGAGAAAGATTTTATTCTAAGAGAAGGTAGTGGGAGCAAAATTGAACTTGTGGAAGTTCATGATGCTCAAACAGACGCAGATCAACTGCATGGACCCTAATCTGTTTTTCATGAAGATGAAACAATAGTTCAATCTTTTGCCATGCAAGATGTTTGTAGGTCAGGAAGGATATGCCATGTTCCCGAGAGATACGAATTTCTCTTAAATGAACTTAACAACGTATTGCTCATAAAAGATGATGAGCCTACTACTTATGAAGAGGTTCTGAAGAGTTTAGAATATGACAAATGGCTTCGAGCTATGAAATCCAAAATGGATTCCATGTATGAAAACCAAGTATGGACTTTGGTTGACCCACCTGAAGGGGTAAAACCTATAAGGTGCAAATGGGTTTTCAAGAAGAAAACTAACATGAAGGTTAATGTAGTTACCCGTAAAGCTAGGCTTGTAGCTAAATGTTATCATCAAAGGCAAGGTGTTGATTATGACAAAATGTTTAACCTAATAACTATGCTTAAATCGATTAGGATACTCCTAGGCATTGTCGTTCATTATGATTATGAGAAATGACAAATGGATGTGAAGACAACTTTCCTTAATGAAAACCTAACCGAAGATATGTATATGACACAACTTGATGGTTTCATATCTATTAATGGAGACAAGACATACAAGCTTCATAAATCCATTTATGGATTGAAGCAAGCATCCAGGAGTTGGAATATCCCATTTGATGAGATAATCAAAGAGTTTGGTTTCTCATAAAATCTGGATGAGCCGTGTGTATATAAGAAGGTTAGTGGGAGTGCAATTGTGTTCCTTGTAATATATATAGATGACATATTACTAATAGAAAGCGATGTCTTTACTTTGCAATCAGTCAAAATATGGTTAGCTAAGAACTTCTCTATGAAAGCTCTTGGAGAAGTAATTTATATTTTAGGGATAAGGATCCATAGAGATATAACTAAGATGTTGCTTGGTCTTTCTCAGTCTACATATATAGACAAGATGTTAAAGAGGTTTAGCATGGAGCAGTCCAAGAGAGATTATCTTCTCATGGTGTGTGGGATTACACTCTCTAAATCTATGTGTCCACGCTTGAGTTTGATTCCTTACGCTGCGGTTATAGGATCAATCATGTACATTATGTTATGTACTAGACCTGATGCATCATATGCTCTAAGTGTTACGAGTAGATATCAGTCGGACCTTAGTGAGGGTCATTGGATGGCTGTTAAGAATATCCTTAACTACTTGAGAATAACTAAGGATGTATTCTTTGTATATAGAGAAAGTGATCTTGTGGTAAGCGGGTATATTGATGTCAGTTTTTAATCCGATAGGGATGACTCTAGATCTCAGTCCGAATATGTATTCACACTAAATGGTAGTGTAGTCAGTTGAAAAACTTCCAAACAATAAACGACTGCAGATTCGACAACAAAGGTGGAGTACATTGCAGCTTTAGAAGAAACAAAGTAGGCGATTTGGATCAAGAAATTCATTTTGAAACTTGATGTGGTTTTGAGCATCATTGACCTAGTGTAGTTGTGTTGTGACAACAACGGGGCTATAGCGTAAGCAAAGGAATTGAGGTCTCATCAAAAATTCAAACATGTACTCAAGCACTACCATTTGATTAGAGAAATCATTAGTAAAAATGATGACAAGATAGAGAGAGTTCCCATCGATCAGAATATAGTTGATCCGTTGACTGGGTTTATTTTCCAAAAGAGTTGTGTGTCACAAGTACAAGCCTATAGCATTAGATATCAAGGCGATTGACTTTAGTGCAAGTGGGAGTTTGTTAGAGAAGTGTTATAAAGGTAGCCACCTTTAACACTTATTATACAAATCAATTTATAATTAATAAAGGCATTTTTATTTATTTTGATGTTCATACGTTTATGGATTTGATGTTGATCTTAAATTGATTTAATGAAGTCACTGATACAAAACATAGTATGGAGGAAATCATGATGAGATCATGATAATGAGATTCCTATCGTGTGTAATTATGTTAGTATCTAAACTTTTCCTAGTCATAAGATTAATGAGATGAGATATCATTAATCCGTATCATTAATCCGGATAGACTAACACATGTTATACTCCTTGATTGGATCAAGAAATAGATCTCATAAGCTGTAGACATGAGACATGAGTTGTTTAGAATTAACATGTGGATGTTTACTAAGGATAGTAAGTACATTGGATTGACCTATTATGAGAAAATAATATAGATATTCTATTCTAATGTTAATAATAGTCTCATTATAACAATGGTTTAAGTATCCTTGGACTTGAGGTGTTCAAGGATGTCTCAGATACTAATCATGTGCTTTGACTCCATTCAATTGGTGCATTTTAGGGGTTACTCATAGGATAGTGATTGGGTACATTTTGAGGTATTTTGGAAGTAAATGAGTAGCCAATAAAGGATTCACCACTGTTAATAGAAGAAGATGATACCCATAACCTTTTGTCAGGGTCATTACTCAGGTGTTGGACTTCGTTTTCGGAGTCTAACTATCTGGATGTCATAAAACATAAGAGTGCGTATTACCTTGTAAGGTTATTTCCATAAACTCTTATTAGCCATCAGCTGTTCATCTTCATTCTCATACTATCCCAAAAATCTCTATGTTCATAACCAATTTATGCTCTTCCAACTGTTTCCTTCACTTTCTTTTCCATCAATATTTTTCAAATCAATACCATAGGCTACCAATTTTTATGGAGGGATAAAAAAATGTGTAAGGAATTTATTGGTTCAAGAATCACTTCATTCAGATGATGAAGTTATGGTCCTAAATCATATTGTACCTATCTTGGGCCAATTGGCATAAATTTCACTATAGTTATTGGATTGAGGTCATTCTAGGATAGTTTCGAAGATGACTTCGAAATCTACAACTTTTATGAAGACCCTATAGAGAGATTTTTTCATCTAGAGGGTCAAAATTGCAAATTTTCAAAAGTGTCTAGTGTAAGTCCGTTAAATGGACATACACCTATACCTAACGGACATACACGGGCTCTGGGATGTCTTTCAAACCTGTGAAGCCGTTTAATGGACCTAATGTCTGTTTAACAGACATGGACTGGGCTAGGAGATATAAAACTCCCTCCAAAGCATCTCCAATGGTTCCTACAACCAATAAGACATCACTTTCACTCTTAATCTTCCCAAATTCACTTCTTCTAATGCAAATTTACTCCTTAAACATTCAATTACCAAATTGATTGCATTAGACTCCCAAATCTCAACTCAAATGATTCATTACATGTAACTAATTTTCATCTTTCACTATAGCTATCTTACATACATCCTATGGAACATCACCAACTGATAATATCTCTCAATTAAGATATCCAAAAATTTTATACTTTATATCATTGGAAAGCTAGAAAGATAAACTACAACTTCTAAGAGACAACTTTATTTAATTCAACCTAGATCAATCAAGTTTTGCCCCATAAGTCAGGACACAAATTCTTACCCCCATGAAATCTTGAAAATGCAATATACAAACTTTGAGAGTCATGAGTCAAAAACACAATCATATTTTATTATCATCAAAAGATAAGCATTTTACAAAGCTTCAATAGGCTTTTTGAGCCACAATACATCATGGCAAAATCCCAAAATACAAATGGTACTTGAACAATACTTGCTCAGCATGCGACTACAACCTTGTTTTACATAAATTACTCCAAAACAAAACAAAACATGCAAATTCATAATAATGCCTTGACTCTCAGTTACTCGATCTCTTGTTCATCACCTGAAGATGGGACCGAAGGGAGGTGAGGTTAAAGCTCGTGAATAACAAGTTTATAATCAAGAAATAAGCAAAAACTATTGAAATATTTATTTCCATTGTAAAATTCACATTGAAATCCATGTAATACATATTTTCCAAATTCACAACTTATCAAGCATTTCATAAACATCATAAATCATGAATTCATCAAACTTGTCACAAATCATAAATACATAAGTACATCAGAAATGGTTTGGGTGGGACCAAAACAGAATGTACTACACATTTCTAAATAATGGTCCTGTGTAACTGTTAACAGAATGCACTATCGCAATCTTACTTAATAGTCTTGCGTAGCCATAAGCTTATGGGAGTCTATGAAGGAGCTCCATGTCACTAGCAGGCAGGCGGAGAAGCCTTTGATCAAAATGCACTTGACTTAACTTAGGAGACCACCACAAACTCACATAATATGTATTTCATGACTTGAAAACCAATTGCCCAAAATGACACCTTTTTTTTCGAAAACCTGATTTTCTTAACATTTTGTCACAAAGGCATTTTCAAAAACACAATTGTCCATGAACATGAAATATGTCACATGCATTTCCATCAACCAAATTCATATACCAAATATATAACAATTTCTCAAGCCATTCAAAAGCAATAATTCAATAAATATGAAGCAATTTGATATCATTTTATTTTCTTGCTTTAAAAGAAAACATTTATGGCTCAGTACTCAATTATAAACATGAAATCCACCTAATTGGCTTGGAAAAACCCAAACTCAAGGTTGTCTTTCCTCTTACTCTTTGATAAGGTTTTCTTAGTTTTTTATAACAAACCATTTTTTTTCTCATTCAATCCACATTCATATGTAAATTCATAAAACTTCTCAAATAAAAAATGTTAAAATTGAACTTAAACCTAACCTACCCATAGTTTATCTAAGCTAGGAAAACCAAAACCCTAGCTTAGAAATCCAAGAATCAAGATGGTTTCATCTTTTTCTTCTTTCTTCCTTCATTCCTAACACAAACCCTAGTCTCTATTTAATCCCTTTTTGAACCTAGTAAGAAAAAAGATGAAGACTTACCTCTAACAAGTTGATTTCCTCTTCTTTTTCTTCTTCTTTCTTCTTCCTTCCAAGCTTCCCACGATTTTCCTTCTTCTCGTCTCTTCTTTACATTTTTCTTTTTTTCTCTTTTGCTTCTCACGACACTTCTCTCTTCTTATTATAATTTCAAGACTACATTCTATTCTAATATTCCAAAAATAGCCCTCTTCTTTGTTGTCCTTTCAATTTTACCCTTCTTTAATTAATCTAAAGACTACTTGCCTCAGGTCGTTAATCTAATACCTTAACAAAACTCTAATTTAGTTCTAGCACTTCATTCTGATTTCTAATTTTCACTTTCTACTTATGCTCATTAAAATAATGACTAAATTCTAAAAATAATCAAACAAATAGATAATCAAACAAATCATAAATAAATAATTAAACAAATAAATTGATAATAATTGAATTTTTTTTTGGTCTAACAATTTTCCTGCTAAAAGAAATTCATCCTTGAAATTCTTACCTAAGTCTATAAAGAGGCGTGGATACTCCTCCTTCATTACTTCCAAAGGCTCCTATGTTCTGTAGAATTATTTTTTCATAAGACTTTAACTAGCTTCACGGTCTTATTTCTCAAGACCTTTTCCTTCGTATCTAGAATCTCCACTGGTTTTTCTTCATACGTCAAATTGATATGGTCCTTAGTTCATACCCTTGGAGGTCAAATCAAAAATATAATCCAAAGATTGCAATATAGGATGCAACCTCAGGTCGTCTCACTTAATCAAAACCTAAACGAATGGACCTAAGCGAACCTATATGTCATGAAATGCAAGCTAAATTGGTAAGGAGGGGGTTTTGATCTTTGGAAACCTTAACTGAATTAAATGGAATTGTAAGAAAAATGTGTAAAATGTATTTTTGGATTTTTGGGAATGAAAAACGAAAAATAAAGACAATGATCAAATGGTGATAGTATCCTCTTGAAAATGAGCTTTGGCTATCA
>JANIHY010000001.1:177007-192683 GCA_027479065.1 Erythroxylum brevipes
ATTAAGAAGAAAAGGTTGAGAGGAGTTGAAATTGTTTAGCTAATTAACTACTAAAACAGGATAGTTAGAAATATTAATAATTATTTTTAAATTAAAAATTTCAAGATGTTGGCCTTATTAGATGATGTTCTTTCGTGAAGTATATATATATGCTATTTCACGAATCGAACGGTGCCGTTTAAGGGCAAATTTTGAGTTTAGAAAAGCCTATCCGTTGAAGAAGTTGTCTTCCACACTCGTTCATGGCAGCTATTGTTTCTTTCTCCCCTCCGATCAAGACAAAATTTTCACTTCATTATCCATCCGCAACTTTCAAGGTATTAACTTTTCTTGAACCCTTATCAAAATTCTGCCAATTTGGTCTCATATTTGAGTAGAATTGAGTTTGTATGATATTGCAGGGATGTGTTAATGACTTGAAGCTAAAGGCTCGGAATTTTCTTCCTCTGAGATCCCAGTTCCCGAGAAATCCACACGGTAAGTTTTTATTAGTGAAATGCCAAGTGGGTTCTGGTGGTGGTGGTATTTCGAGTGCAGTTTCGAATGTTAGGCTCAGGCTAGACAATCTCGGACCACAACCTGGTTCGAGAAAGAAGGGTAAGAGAAAGGGGAGAGGTATAGCTGCTGGACAAGGAAACAGTTGTGGTTTCGGCATGAGAGGTCAGAAATCTCGCTCTGGTCCTGGTGTTCGAAAAGGTTTTGAGGGTGGTCAAATGCCCCTCTATCGTCGCATCCCCAAATTGCGTGGTATTGCTGGAGGTATACATAAATCATCCTTTATTCTTCTTTTCTTCGATTTTTCTAAAAAATATTTGTCTTTTTTGTGCCTTTTGTCTATTTTCATATTTATTTTGAATTATACTTCCTCATTCCATTAAAACCAGAACCTCTGGAAGCTCCTGATGTGCGTTTAGGACATATGAGCTAGTAAATAGTTGTGTGGTGGGTTTTTGTGAATGTTATATGTTAAATTAGTTAGCATTAGTTAGTCTGAATTAATAGTCAACCTTTGAATTTAGGACAAGATTGGCAAAAGTTAGTGTTACTTTCTTTTTCCACCATTGCTTACCATTTTCCAAAAGAAGTGAGATTATCTAGCAAAGTGATATGGGCATGCATTGTTGAAAATTTCTTCTTCTTCAATTTTATGTCGCTTATTTGCTTGCTTTTGTGACTGCAACATAGGAATAGGCAGAGTCCTGTAACTGAAAGTTATTGTGAGTTCTCAACAGAAAAATTAGGGAGTAAGTATGTTCATAGTTCTATCTTGAAAAAAATTGGCTTCCAGAATTCCTTATATGTTCTTCTTGTATTTGAAATGTTGCTAAAAGAATTTGAAGGGTGTTATAGTCATTGCTCATTTGTGTACTCAGATGATTCCTTTCCATGATGATCGCTTAATATGTATATGCTTTGAAGATGTGGTATGATCACTTTCATAAAAGGAATTTATGCAAAAAGACTGGGCAGCTTCAAATATTCTTAAGGTTGAAGTGCTGCTGACACAGACAATAGCTGCAAATATTGTCTTGCTTTGGATAAAGGCCTTGCCTAAAAACTGAGATTCACTAATGCACGTGTTGTATAATTTATGTGCTTCCTCTAGCTAAGAAAATCATGCAGTAGTAATTTACTGCAATCTAGTTTATTCTATCTTTGTTTTTCATTGTTATTTTGTTCTACCACACCCATACATGTATATAGATTTAGTTTTAAACTGTATTTTAATGTTAATATGGACATAGACCCCGAAAGATTCATTAAACTACTCGAGTCTGAATTACATTTTTAATTCACGTCTCAATTCCATGATCCAAATGGGACTTTCGAGAAAATTGATGCAAAATTAACTTCTTGCTACCTTTTGAACATGAATTTCTTCTTTCTGTTTAATCAAGTAACGTCCATACTATATATTTCCATTTGAAATGTTTATGATTGGATGTCTTAGATAATCCATTGAAAGGGTTTCACCTTCCTCTTAGGTGTTTCTTATTCAAAGTGTGATAATAATCATGAGAGTTGGAGAATTTGGATTTGATGATAAGTGGGTTATTTCAAGATGCACTCATGAACTTTAAAGTATAGCTTCTTGGTTCTTTCTTTGCCTTTCTGAATCCATTCAGTTTCTTTTGGTTTGTAGATTCTTAAAACTGGGATGCAGATTTGTGGCCTTCTTATTGACTTAGATGTGAATAGCTATTTTAGTGTTAGTATTTTTGAGATTATGCTGATATGCTTCTATCATCTTTGTTTGTCAAAGGTATGCATGCTGGATTGCCTAAATATGTCCCTGTGAACTTAAAAGACATAGCAGCAGCAGGATTTCAAGAAGGAGAAGAGGTATCACTGGAGACTTTGAAAGTAAAGGGCTTGATCAATCCATCAGGAAGAGAAAGAAGACTTCCCCTTAAGGTAAAATGCTTGTTTTATTTCATTACAACCAACACTTCTTATTGCTGACTTTATTTTGATCTCGTAGCTACATATCAAACCACCATAGTTATATCTGTATGTGGCACCTGTTAAACTTGGTATCTATCTTCCAATTGAAGTTGCCTGCTTAGGTTAACAACCCATATTTGTTCTCGTTGAGCATATTGAACTTTGTATTGAAGCAGTTAGCATGTAAACTTAGTACTCTATTCCCAACCATAAAACTTTGATTATTGTGGTAGTGAATTACGATCAGTTGAACCCTTGCATTTGATTAATTTGCAAAACGCCTTGGCTGATCTGGTTGCACTAAAGCAGCACTTTCAAATATTTAGTTGACCAGAAGATTTCATTGGTTTATAGACGCAAGCTGAAGAGAAATCAAAGAGTTTTTATTGCGTTGTCCTTTATCATTTTCATCAGAAAAAGATAAATAAGAATGCCAATATGATCATTGTCACATATAATTTACAGGGATTCCCTAATACTGCTTCTACGTACCGTGGGAACATCATAAGAAACATAAGATTCCCTTATTGAATGTTTTACAAAGAGCTGGTGTGCCAAATCACACGTCAGTTCGTTTAAAATGATACTGCTTTTGCAGAGACTGAGAGTTGATTGGTTGTTTATGTGATAAGGTTTTAGGAGATGGGGAATTAAACACGAAACTGAACTTCAAGGCTCGTGCATTTTCGTCAGCGGCAAAGGAGAAGCTTGAGGCTGCCGGCTGCTCAATTACTGTATTACCTGGCAGAAAGAAATGGGTGAAACCATCAGTGGCCAAGAATCTTGCTCGGGCTGAGGAATACTTTGCGAAGAAAAAAGCTGCAGTCACTGAGCCTGATCCAACCTCTGCTTGAGCTAATCCGTCTCTAAATGTCATGCTTCAAGTGATTTTAAAACATAGCAGACCTAGAATTCTTTTCATATCGTGGTTGATCTATATTATATTTTCCACTTTGTTAGGTAGTATTTGAGCTAAGATTACAATTTCCTGCTGTGTTATTCAATCTCTTATCAATCAATGAAAAACTTTTTCTTTAATGTTCTATTTATAACAGTGGTATCAAAGCCAGCCACTCCATTGATGTCTTCTGAAAGTTTTGTACAGCCTGCAATTCCACGCTTTGATGGTCACTATGACCATTAGAGCATGCTCATGGAGAACTTCTTGAGGTCCAAAGAATATTGGACGGTTGTTGTTTCATCTACACAAAGCACTTTGAAAGCACATGCCTCGCCAAGACTCAGACCCACATCCTCTTTTCTCTGTTTCCTCAAGAAGCCCCCAGGGATCCAATCATTTAACATCTGCTTTCAGATTCAAGGACAAAATTCAAAAAGTTTCGGAGGATTGCCAGTACACAGAAAACACAAACAAAATAAGCTAAAAAAACACCGACACCACATTAAACAACAAGGTGGGTGTTATTTCAACTATTAAAAACGCTCATATCGTCTCCTAATTGAATAAGAAGGGATTTTGACCTGTTGGGGGCACTTTATGTCTCTACCCCTCATACAACAACACCGGCTAAACACCAAATTTTAATTTTGATGTCTGTTCTATAGAAGAAGCTAATGATGTTAATTTACTTTCAATTGAAGAACTACAAAGTTCTTTGTTGGTTCATGAGCAAAAAATTAACCAGCAGGAAAAAGAGGAGCAAGCATTGAAGGCTTTATCAGAAAATCACTCTACACCTAGTAGAGCTGATAGAGCACGAGGACGAGGCAGAGGTCAAGGTAGAAGAGGAAAAAACAACAATGATCATGAGAACCAACAATAAAATCATCATCAAAATCATGATAGTCAATTTCAACTTATAGATTGAAGAGGTAGAGGACGTGGAGGCCACCACTCAACAACTTACAGATCAAAGTCAGCAGACAAGTCCAATGTTGAATGTTACAGATGTCATAGATATGGCCATTATAAATCAGAATGTTGAACTGATCTGAATAAACAAAGTGGAGATCAAACTAACTTTGCAGCAACCACATGTGTGGAGAGAAGGAAGCATTCTCTGACTTGGATGAATCCTTTCACAGCTTTGTTAAGTTTGGTGACATCTCCATAATTTCTGTTATGGGAAAAGGAAAAGTAAAAATCGAAATAAAAGGAAATTCCACTCACACTATCGCTAATGTTTTTTTATGCCAAATTTAAAGACTAACTTGTTTAGTATGGGTCAATTACAAGAAAAAGGATACGGAATTTTTATCAAAGATAGAGTATGTCAGATTCAAGATGCAAAGTTGGGCTTGATTGCTCAAGTTAACATGACGACGAATCGTATGTTCCCACTTTATCTTCACAATACAGCTCATTCAGTTTTTTAGCAAAATTGAAAGATAAGGCATGGCTATGGCACTTTCTCTATGGTCATCTGAATTTTGGTAGATTGAAAACACTACAACAGCAGAACATGGTAATGGGTCTTCCTTAAATTGCAGCTCCTTCTGAAGTTTGTGAAGAATGTGTTGTTAGCAAACAACACCGAAATCAGTTCCCAGAAGGAAAATCTTGGAGAGCAAAGAAGGCATTGGAGCTTGTTCATTCTGACATTTGTGGTCCAATAACATCGCATTCTAGTGGAGGTAAAAGATATATAATTACTTTCATTGATGATTATTGTCATAAGATATGGATTTTTTTTTTGCAAGAAAAATCTAAAGTTTTGTAGCTTTTAAAAGCTATAAAGAACTTGTTGAGAACGAAGTTGGCAACCCAATAAAAGTTCTTCGCACGGATCACAGTGGAGAATATAACTCACATGAATTTGTGATTTTTTATCAGAGCCATGGAATCAAGAGGCAACTTAGAGCAGCTTATACACCCCCGTAGAATGGTGTATGCGAGAGGAAGAACCTCACTATTATGAATATGGTGCGAAGCCTTTTGGCAACAAGTGGCATTCCAAAAAGTTTTTGGCCTGAAGCAGTAAACTAGAGCATTCATATATTGAATAGAAGTCCTACACTTGTTGTTCAGAATATGACATCAGAAGAAGCATAGAGCGGAAGGAAACCTGCTGTAGATCATTTTCAAATTTTTGAGTGTATTGCATATGTCCATATTCCAGATGCGAAGAGGAGGAAGTTAGACAATAAGGGAGAAAATTGCATTTTTCTTGGTGTTAGTGATCAGTCAAAAGCTTATAAATTGTACAATCCTTGCACCATGAACATTATCATTAGTCGTGATGTGGTATTTGATTAAAAAGGCACCTGGCCATGGAATCGTAATATTGTTAAAGAAAATATTCCAACAGATTTTGACAATAATGAGAAAGGACAGCAGCCTATGGAGAATGAGCAAGAGGAGGAAGTCACTCTCCAATAGTTGATCAAAGCTCACTTGTAGCTGAATCACAAAGACCTCAATGTGTTTGAAGAAAACCAACATGGATGACAAATTATGAGGTAGCTGGAGTTGACCAAGGTGTGACCCACTTACACATTTTTCTCTGCTTTCAGATTGTGATCTTACCATTTTTGAAGTGGTTGTCAAAGAACCAAAATGGAGAAAGGCTAGGGACGTTGAAATTACAACTATTGAAAGAAATAATATGGGAGCTATGTGACCTTCCAATAGGGCAGACAATTAATCTAAAGTAGATTTACAAGACAAAGCTGCAGGAAAATAGTGAAGTTGACAAGTACAAGGCACGTTTGGTGGCTAAAGGATATAAGCAGGAGTTTGACGTTGATTATAAATAAATATTTGCTCCAGTTGCAAGGCATGACACAATCATATTAGTGATTGCTATGGCAGCTCAAAGCGCATGGCCTATTTTCTAGTTAGACGTGAAATCAACATTCTTCTATGAAGATTTGAAAGAAAGGTATTTATCGATCAAACTGTTGGTTATGTGAAACTTAGCAATAAGCATAAAGTGTATAAGTTAAAGAAAGCTCTATATAGATTAAAACAAGCTGCACGGGTTTAGTATAATCGTATAGAAACTTATTTTTTGAAAAAGGATTTCAAAAATGTCCTTATGATCATACACTTTTTATAAATAATGAGAATGGAGGGAAAATGCTCATTGTTTGCTTATATGTAAATGATTTAATCTACACTGGAAATGATACAACCATGTTTGGAAGTTTAAAGAAATCCATGATGGTTGAATTTGAGATGTCTTATCTTGGTATGATGCATTACTTTCTTTGCATTGAAGTGGTGCAGTCCTCTGCTATAATTTTTATTTCTCAAAATAAGTATTTGCAAGAAATCTTGGACAAATTTTAGATGAAGGATTGTAATCCTATAAATACTCCATCTGAGTTTGGTGTGAAGACAAACAAAGACAATGGAGGAAAGAAGGTTGACGACACTTTTTATAAACATTTAGTTGGGAGTTGAATGTATTTGACAGCAACAAGACTTGATATAATGTATGTTGTAAGTGTGATTAGCATGCACATGGCATGTCCAACAGAGATTCATCTCTTGGCTGTAAGAAGAATTCTCCGGTACTTGCAAGGTACTAAGGAGTTTGGGCTGTTATACAAGAATGGAGAAATGTTAGATCTGTTTGGCTTTACAAATAGTGATTATGCTGGAGATTCAGATGATCGGAAAAGCACATCTGGGTATGTTTTCATGATGGGAACAGAAGCTGTTTCATGATCATCAATGAAGCAACCTATTGTCACATTATTATCCACAGAAGTTGAATTTGTTGTCGCAATAGCTTGTGCTTGTTAAGCTATATGGCTAAAGAAGATTCTCAAAGAGTTAAATTTTAAGGAGGATGGACCTACTCAGATTTATTGTGACAAAAATTCAGCAATAAAGCTTTCAAAAAATCCAGTTTTATATGGTCAAAGCAAACATATAGATATGAATTATCATTTCTTGAGGGATCTCGCAAATGACGAAGTCATTGATCTTATTTACTGCAGAAGTGAAGACTAGATCGCTAACATTTTAACCAAGCCTCTCAAGTTTCCTACCTTTTAGAAGCATTAAGTAATTATGATGAAACAATCACTTAACATAGTATCAGGGCCTTTGTTACCAAATAGTACTGAGTTCAAATCCTATTATCCACCTATTATTTAACACAAGATAAAATGAGTATGTGCAAATTTTGAGTTCAAATGGCTTTCATTTGAGACGGTATATTAGTAAATTTATAAAACTAATTAAATTGACATCACACAACAGCTTAAGCTATTTTTGTGATACGGTCATTTAACAATCAAACCCTCTCTTGACATGTTGCTTTAGCAACAGTTTAGCAGAGTCCATGGCTTGGCTTTCATTGAAAACTCTGAAAGGACGCTTTTGAATTCAATCTCTGTATCAATCAAACCCTCTTTCGACAAGTTGCTTCAGCAATATTTTAGCAAAGTCCAGGTTTTGGCCTTTTGGCCTTCATTGAAAACTCGAAAAGAACACTTTTGAGCTATCTTTTTTTCTGGTAAACCAATGACACCACTTGTGGCCAGGCAACAGAATTGATGATAATAAGGTAAAGAGTAATGAAATCAATTAACAGAAACCTGCAAGTTTCAATCCACTTTCGTTGAATAAAGCCATGTGTAAGTAAATTGCAGAGCCAACTCACGACCAACTTTACTTTCTTTGCGTGGTCCAACTTGTTTTAAGTGTCAAAAAGAATAGGATTACACTACCTATTGACATTGGTCAATCCACAAATTGGCTGTCATATCATACTCAAAGTAGCAATATCTATATATATAAGTGTAATTTAAGGTAACAGAGATAAGACTTTCTTGTAATTTAAGAAATTTTTATAAAATTCTTAATTTTTTTTCGACCCTCTTTAGGGGTAGTCACATCATATACCTTGCTTATTTCACTTGGCAACCGATTCTAATAAATTAAGAACACAAAAGCATCATGTGTGATCTTTACTAATAGTGCTCGATGACGCAGTAGCTATGGATTTCAACATTGCGTCACGCATTATTCGCACATTGGTATCAAAAACGGATGGGGATGGCCCTGGTGTGGGTTCTCTGGGTTGCAAAAATCCATTCTATTATTTCATGCCCATCTCTTAAATTCCTAATAAAGTTGACTAACGATTTACAATTAAAGTTCGGTTCTAATTTAGTCTCGATCGAAGTTAAATTTGAATTAATCTAATTTTTAATCAATTGAATCTTTTATTAAAACAACATCGTTTTAATATAATTATTCAAAGTGGTATTGTTTTAGCCAACTGTATAAAAATGAAATTATTTTATAGTAATTTAAATCTGCTTGGATTGCATTAATTAGACTTAATAAAATTTTGGGTTAGGCTTAGATGATAAAATTTATTAAAGTCCCACCTAATCTAATTCATCGTTATTCGTTGAAATCTAAATTGTATTAAAAAATTATTTTTTAGTTTTTATAAATTTTGATCAATTTCACATTCTTTTCAATTTTGTGTTTCTTATTTTAAAATATGTATATTTGTATGTGCACATTACTATATTTTATTCAACTTTTTTTGTAATGTTTATATTTATTATAGATTTTAGGGTTAATTACTTAAAAAAGCTCAAAATTTTGTCAAATTTTCAATTATAATCCTATCTTTAAAAAGTAGCAATAAAATACAAAAGTTTTCAATTTGTTTGAATTCTAGCCTAACGTTAGCTTCATCATTATTTATGTTACCGTTGCGTTGCTACATGTCAATAGACCCTCACTAATCAGACACGTCGGTGTTATTAAGAGGAGGTTGTTTGATTAATAAAATGACGTCGTGATGTCGTTTAGATTTTGGAGAAAGCTTTTTTGTCGCTCTCACACCTTAAATTCTTAAATCCATAATTTCTTCTAAAAATTTGTGTAAGTTTTGAACCTAAAAAATTAGAAACTTAGAAGTCTCGAAAACTCAATTTGAAATAATCATATGCTTATGGTTGGATATTGAGTTTTGCCTTTTGAATGATCTAAACATAGAGAAACCAAATAGATGTTGGTCATGTTTTTGTTTCGTTTTGGATTGTGAACTTGAGTAATAAGAAGGTTGATCGCATTATAGAGATGGAGTCAATATTAAAACGAAGTCGTTTCAATTTTATTACGAAATAAAGTCATTTCACTAATCACATAACCTCTTCTTGATGATAATAACGTGTCTAATTAGGAGAGGTCCATTGACATATGATAGTATTACCTTAACATAGAAAATGGTGAGATTAACGTTGAGTTATAATTGAAAAAAAATTAAAAATTTGTATATTTTATTACTAATTTTTAAAGTCCAAGTTATAATTGAAAATTTGAAAATAGTTTGATTTTTTTTCATTAATTAACCCTATATTTTAAAAGTTGCGTTTTTCATTTATCGTAGATGCTATGCCCTTTCTCTTTATCGTTGATGCAATAGTCATCTTAATTTATTATCTAATTGTCGTGGAGATTACAAGTGTCAAACGTGGTTAGAAGCTCTAAGACTTTGTATTTGTCATTACCTTATTGCTAATAAATAAAATCTATAAATGTGACCACTTCCCGACTTCTTTTTTAATATATAATTGATTCTTAATTTTAAATTATGTTAAATAAAAGTATTTATATAAGCTGAACAACGTATTATTAATAATTAATTTATAAGCGTTAGTATGGGAATCTTAAGCCAATAATCGTTTAAAAATAACAATTCATGTAGTGTTTCGAACACCACATGATTAACGTTTCCTGTTTGCTGGCGAAGGGTTAAACCGTATAGTTTAGCTCCTCTAATCAACACTTAAAGAGTTCGCTATTGACTTTACTTTTGTTAAACCTGAACTTTGTTCACATCTTTGGATTAGTTAAGTGGTTAATTTTTCAAACAAAAAATACTTAAGCGGCTGGAAATTTGTTAGATTTGTAACAAGCCCACACAAAGAAGAAAAGTAAACCGCACATAAGTTCAAGTGAAATTTCATCATAAAATCAACTGGAAATAAGTGAACTAATCTACTAAGTTTATATGTTAGTTTTCTTTCCCTTCTTTCTACGATGTGGATATAAACAATACTATTAGGCTACTTGCTTAATGCAAAGTTCAAATCTTTCTTCAGTGGGTTAAAATTATGGGTCCTCTTTTGGGAAAAAAATAACACCATGTTAAATTTGTAATAAGCCTACAGGCTCACATGAAGAGAAAAGTTGGATCATATTAATTTAAGTGATGTTTCATCTTAAAATTAATTGACAATAAGTAAAGTAATACACTAGATTTATATGTTAGTCTTCTTTCTCATATTTTTTTTTTTAACGTAAGGCACTCACATGTAAATATTGTGAACAAAATGTCACAAAGATTCAAAATTTTGAGTAAGAAGTTAAATTACGATGGTTTCATTTTAAGGAGAAAGTTTGAAGTCAGATTTTAAATTAACTCTTAAATTTAAATTTAATTTAAAATATAATTAAATCGGGTTAAAAATATTTTATAAAATTTGAAATTAAATTAACATTATTTTGAAAATTTAAATTTAAATTATGTCATATTAAAAAGTTTGGACTAAAGTTAATTAAATTTCAAATCAACCTTAAAATTGTCTTATAAAAGGATCACGGCTTCTAATTCAACTCAACTTAACCAGTAATTCAATTACAATGAGGTCATAGTCAAAAACTACCGAATGATAAGGATTGATTTGTTTTCCTAAATAACACGTAAACAAAATTATTGAACAAGGCATTAGGAAGCCCTACAACTTCACGTCTTCTCCACAGAATCCACAGACCCTCTCGTCTTCATAGTACATGTTAAGAGTTCGAAGGATCTTTCGAAGCAAAGCTCTCACTAAGCAGCCCACAATTTACAATTGCCAGTTCATTCGATATGGCTGTAAGAATTTTGTTAAGATCAATGGCATAAGACAACCAATTTGTAGAGATTACCGACCTAAAACCTTCAGGTCGGTTAGAATTGAAAAACGGTCTTATTGATGTATACAATTTAAGGTAAAAGAGAAACTCTCATTTATTTATTTATTTTATAAAAATAAACGGTCTTATTTAATTATATGGTCACATTAATGATAATTATGTTTTTACAAAAATAATTAAAAGATACTTAGAAAACCAAAATTGGGAAGTGATTTGGTTAAGTATGTATTATCTACTTAAATAAAGAAATTGAACCAGATCGAAAATCATAGGCGATTCAAAGAATGACCTAACCTGTTGTCAAATTCAAAGATAATTAGAAAAATAAAATTGAGAAATGATTAGGTCAAGCATTTATTTTCTACGCGGCAGAAATTACTACATATGCATATATATATATATATATCGTTATGGTATTTGAACTTTCAACCTTGTCCTGATCAATGAGCTGTGATGTTACCCAATGCCCAAACCAAGTCTAATTTTTTTTAATTATTAGTTTTTAAATATTATGTATGTGTTTTGAGTGATTTGAGTCTTGGTGTGTGACTATAAATTGAGTAGGACCATATCCTTCAAGTGCTTCTCCCTAGCCGTCGGCCTTCCTCCTCTTCCTTATAATACCCTTTTGTTTTTTATTTTTTATTTCTATTTTTGTTCATACTCCATCCACCTTTGTACAGTATTATAGCACCTCAGGTACGCTCTTTCGATTTTTTCTTTGTAATTTTGATTAAAGTTTCAGTCTTTTTGCTGGGACTTGAGCTAACTTGGTTAAAGATCTGTTCTTTTTTTGTTGTTGTAATTATTAGGGAACAGATCTCGTGTTTGTTTATGAGCAATAGCAGCATCTTTTTATCTTACAGTTTAATCTGTTTCACCGGGAAATTGTTTCTCTGTTCACGCAGAAGAGTTAGATCTGTTCTTTGATAAAGCTTAAATCTTTTCTTTGTGTTGATAGAAAAAAGGAATTTTAGAAGAAATGAAACGCCGTGGGTTTTCGCAAAGCGCTTTGTCGACCCGTGAAGAGATGCCCGGATCCGTTTCTATTCCGTTATTGGACCGGATCGACACGGTGGTTTGCCCTAAACCCAGACGCCTCGCCGTCCTCCACCCCGGCGCCGTCAACGACCACCCTGTTCCTGCCCCTGTGCGCCCTCTCAGATTGCATCTCAGGTTTTGTTTTATTTTTTTTCCCTGAAAATTTTAAGATTTCTTGTCTTAAAAGGACACCTATCGCTGATTGCATCGATTTGAAAATTTTCAGCCACCAGATGGATCTTTGCGATTCAAAAGCAGGAAACGATGTTTTAGATATGATTCTCACAAAGGTAAATCTGATATTATATCTCTTATTTGTTAGGAATTTCGTGTTCAAGTAGGAAAAAAGATTGAAACGTTCCATGTTTGTGAAAGTTGTGGTTAGTTGTTTGTGTAGGAGAAAGAAAGAAGCTTGTTGGGTCACAAGTTTCACATGTTAAACTTAGAATCGTAGAGGTTTGTTTTGATTCATGTACTTAACACTTGTAGGGTGGTTGTGGAGTGGAGCAACCAAGCATACAAGTAGCCTCGTCGCCGCCTCCATTTTTTTGTGGGTCGCCGCCGAGCAGAGTAGCTAATCCGTTAATTCATGATGCTCGATTTGGGGATGAAAAGCTTTCCCCATTTTCGCCGGTTACGCTGGTTCAGCCTCCGACCACGACAAATTTATCATCATCATCATCGTCCTCTCCAACAAGGAAAGGAGGTTACATTCGGTCGAATCTTGGGAACAAACCGGCGGTGAGAGTTGAAGGGTTCGATTGCCTTGATAGGGATAGCCGTAATTGTAGCATCCCTACTCTGGCTTGAACCCGCCCACCATTTTGAAAGTATTTATAGGAAGCCAAAAACACAAAACAGCACTTTTACAAAACTACTACTTTGGTAGTTCGAGATGAATTTTGAAAGTTCTCGTGAAGAGCAACAAGTGATCGATCCTTTTGTTTAGTGTAAATATGTTCAAAAGGGTTTTCCAAGTTGTATTCAAAAAGATTGTGTCATTGTAAGTGAAAAAAAGAGTTGTTGACTAAGAATAATGAGAAGGGTCATTTAGCTTAGGAGATGTAAGGTCTTAGCTATGTAAGCTGTAAGTTTTAATTTTTCTTGCTTTGTACTGCAATGGTAGAGCCTCATCAATGTAAAACTTGTACAAATTCTTCAATGTAAATATACCCTTTTGTTAGTTTCTGATCCTTACATAACTTTGCCTTTGATTTTTTGGATGAGTTGATTGGAACCTTTGAAAAGTGGAAGGAAATCTTTGTGATGATGTATTGCTGATATTCGCTTGCAATTCACGCCAATTCCTTCAAAAGAGATGGGGTCATCCTAATGAATGAAGGAAAAATAAATTCCGATCTATCTCGCATCTGTTTTTCGGGACAATGAAAGCATCTGAAAGTCTGTCCTCCTCGAAAGGAGATCACGTGGTCATATTTGCTTTCGGTGCATGAAAGCATCTGAAACCTTACAAGGTCCTGAAACTACAGGAGTTTTGAGATCTTAAATCTCCAACATCTCATTCTGAAGCAAACTTGGTTTCTAACCTACAGAGCAGGAGCCATAGTTCACTCATCACCGTAGCAGATCAAAGGTTTTAAACCTGAAACTACTTTTGATTGGTCCGCCTCTGTCAGGTTAAAGAATCTCCAATTGTCCTTACAAATACCGACCAGACTCTTTCCCATTTCCATTGCTTTTGTGCCTCCATGTCAGGCACGCCATTCGACTCTAGCCGTTATCGGCGCTTAAATTCACCAGCTCCAACGCACATGCAAGCCACTCCTATTGGTCATTCGGCTTTGTTTTAATATTCATTTTTTGACAGGCTCTGCAATCATTTCATTCCTCAATTTGAATGCAGCACTTCCAACTTTAATTATTCGTGTCCTGACTCAGTCCAGTCCTGGGTTAGCCCTGGAAGTAGAACCTGTAATGGATACTGATGTAGAGAATTTGCACTAATGAGTTGGGCTAAGATAGGAAAGAACTAGATTTTCATTGAAGCTCGACCCAACTGCGAAAAGTAGTTTAATGGGGCTCGTAAGGAACTTCCGATTGGTACATTGTATTATTTGATTGATGTAGCTAGTTATTCAAAAGGTTAACTATAAACACTTTTTTTTATTTAATTAATCTTTAAAAAATTTAATCTTTAAAATTACCAACAAAAATGTAAGGTCTATTTTTCCCTGTATATATACACACATTACTACGAAACCTTTTTTCTACACACATATAAACACATAGCTACCAAACATTATTATATATGTATTTTACTTAATACATACATGGTCACATACATTTTTTTCCTATATATACACACATATAGAACCATCAAACTTTTTTTTTCTATATATACACACATGGGCACAAATGTTTTTCTAATATATATATACATATATGGCTATAAAACTTTTTTCCTATGTATAGACACATATGACCACAACTTTTTCCCCATGTACATATATGCATAGCATGAATGGCAACCAAACTTTATACACACAATTTTTCTACCTATATATCTTAGTTGTTTGGTCTTAAATTTCGTATCTAAGAGTTTTGGGTGAAGTATTTTGGGTTTATATCTTCATCCTCTATCATCATTTTTGATTTGGGGGCTTTAGATTAGGGTTTTCTTACGCTTGCAAAAGGCTCCAATTTTTTCCATTTTGCGTCTTTTTTAAGGTTTTGTGATTTTTTATTCTTTTTCGTCCATTTCTTTCCATCTTGCGTCCTATATTCCAGCTTAAAAGTGAATGATCATTAAGCAAATTTTTTTAATATTTTGGTTCTTGGTCTAAAGTTTCAAGCTTTATTTGTGTTTTTTTCTGGTATAAGTGGTGAATTGTGTACAGAAATTGATAGGAGGTTTCTCTTCCATTTCTATGAAACTTTTTATTTTGTGTCCTATCTACCTCCTGCTTACAAGTAAATGATCATCAAATAAGGTTGCTTTTTGTTTTGGCTTTTGTATAAAGTTTCAAGCTTTATTTGTGTTTTCCTGGTATATGTGATGAATTGTAGTAGAAAATAACAATCTTTCTCTTCCATTTTGCTATGCTACTTTTTATTCTTGTGTTATGCATGCCTCTTGCTTTGAAGTGAACATTCATCAAGCAAGGTTGTTTATTTTAATTTGGTTTTGATACAAAGTTTCAAGCTTTCTTTGTGTTTTTATGGTATATGTGATGGATTTTATGCATAAATTGACAGAAGCTTTCTCTTCCATTTTGCTATGATACTTTTTATTCTTGTTTCAAGCTTTCTTTGTGTTTTTATGGTATATGTGATGGATTTTATGCATAAATTGACAGAAGCTTTCTCTTCCAT
>JANIHY010000001.1:231673-242328 GCA_027479065.1 Erythroxylum brevipes
ATTTAACCATCATGTACTACGACGATCCTATTGAAATTTCGGCAGCATTTCCCCTATAATTTGGACATCCCCCTTATGATATAAGGGTCCCCCTGCAATTAACACACTATTCTATCTCTTCCAGTAATCACAACGCAAATAACCTCTCCATACTACATGTATGTTGTCAACTATCACATCATGCAACTCATCAATACACGATTAAGGGACATGCTATGGGAAGTTCATGTACACCCATATGAATCAAGAGCAGATAACAACGATAGAAAAGCGGTTAAGTGGTTAAGCAATGACCTCAATCGAAATGCAGAGAAGTGCTGCTTAAGTACGTAACTGCAGATGAAGATGTTCAAGCTGCAATGAAAACCAACAATAGTGTCATTCATAGCTCAATTGGAAAGCAAAATGAATATTGCTTAAGATAAGATTATTCTTTATTTAACGTTCATTTATCTATGATTGATATCTTTTAATGAAATAGAGCCTTTTTTATTGCCTATTTTATTCTTCATAAAATTGAGCTCTGAATAGGTTTCCTGTCTGCTCTTACCTAGTGTCAGACTTGCCCTATTTTTTCTTAATTTATGTCTCGTACATAGCAATTGGAGGTAACCGTGATCATCATTCTCGCAACCTCATACTTCATGCTTGAAATTAATATATTCAAAGCAATATATCAAACTATTCTCACAATAGGTTACCCAAGATATCGACCTAAACCTACCTTCCACATGCATATGAAATTAATCTCAACTTGCTTAAGTTTTATAACGTTCGATACAAGCAAATTTACAAAAAATATATACGAATATTTTCACTTGGACAACATTTCAAACTTGCAAAAACCCGTTGCTTGACTAGATGGAGAAGAACAAACAATTACAAGGTGACATTCTCAAGTCCACCAAAACATTATATAATTGGTGGTTGGATATACATATAGCAAACATCCAACGACCAACAACTGTCTGGAAGTACTTATGTGTATCGCATTTCTTAGTCAATACACGGAGCCTTCTTAATATGGTTAGACTGCAAAAAGGGGAAGTTAGTTTGGATAAGCTATAACTTGCAAGCAAGAAGTATCATTTAACAAAATGTGATCATTCGAATTAAATTGAAAGAAGTATCATCGTGAGTACAGCCAGCCTGCTCGATGGATTAACAAGTTGCAAATCCATTTCCTCTACTTCAAATTCTTAGTCAACTCCTTCACTAGCTAAACGTGTTTGAGCTTCTCTAGTTCCACCCTCAAGCAACTCAATGTATGAAAATATTCTAACCTTTCCATACCCAAGATGGTTCCCCAAAAACATGAACTCTACAGGAGTAATGTGATCAATATCTTTACTAAATGTTTCTGTTTCTCATCCCTCTTTTGTCATTTTAGGTTTGAACCTAAATCCTCCTCCACGATGGATATCGAGTTTAATTATCTACAGCAAGTATTAAATCATGAATGTTCATGGAATGTAACTAACGTTGATAAAGATTTAACAATGAAAATATACCAATCTACTTAACCTTACACACCTTCATTTGGATGAATCAGATGGTAGAATTTTATGATTATGAAAATAGAAGAAAATGATATGCTATAACGTTGAAGAGAAGAGCACTTGTCACAATAAATCTCGAAGGGTACACCTTAATTGATTGGCACAAATCACTTGTTTGGTGTCTAGCTAGCTATCTATCTAGCTACTTTCGAGTTGGCCACTTTAAAATTTATGGTTTTAGCATAAATGTACGTATGCTAGTCAACTACTGCGTTTTTGTAGTTATGGTTGCCTGTCAATCGAATCAGTATACTTCCTATCATGGCCACCTTGTCTGCTGGAGGATTGAAGAGGTACATGTCAAGAATTCCAGTTTGAGCAATTAAAGAATACTTTATAAATGTATAATAAAATCTCTTTAAAAATGTCCTTTTTTTTGTAAAGTTAAACTTAAATTTATCATAATATTATGACCTAAACTTATCTCAATATCTTGAAATAGTACCTGACTTGTTGTAACCTTTGTTTAATATATTCATCAAATATCCAATCCTACTCTAAGCTAAAGAGAATATGTCAAGAATCTCATATTGGACAGTTAAATAATGTTAATTTTTGTTTAATATATCCATCAAATATTCAATCCTGCTCTAAATTAAAGAGAATATGTCAAGAATCTCATATTGGACAGTTAAATAATGTTAAAATAATTTATAAACTTACGACAAACCTTCTTTATAAATTACCTTTTAAGAAATAGTTAGACCAAAATTTATGAACGCGAGTTAGCTAAATTTGCAAATTTTTAACGTTGATAACCTGAGATATGCCTTCAATTTAAGGTGGAGATTAAAATTACATTAGTAATTTAGTAAACCAGATCTATATGGGACATGGAATCAGATGATTGTGAAGTCAGAATCACACCGATGTCACTATATATTAAGAGTTGTCAAACGTAGGACTTGTCTTGGTCACATAAAATTTGAAGACGCTCTAAACTAAAATTTTATCGACATTACATATTTGTGAAAATAGAAACTTATTTAGTTTGAGTGGGCCTGCACCTAGAGGTTTTGTCTCGTTTGGTCACACCGACATTTCATAAGAAGGCACTGCGCATTTCGTAGAAACAGTGGAAGTCAAACCTGTGACCTCAGAATTTTGTTGAATGCAAGGCCAACGTCTCACCCGCACAAAAATACAGTGATTGGTTGTCCACGATATTCATCACCGAAAACGCTGCTCAACTGTTTGTGACGCCTTGTTTTAATTAGAGCATATGAACTAAGGAGTCGTCCATTTAGGTATCATGTGTATTTAAAATTGAGAAATGAGTAGCTTTGCCCCTTTGAGGTGATCGGTGTAGGTGACATTGTAGCTAATACATTAATTAGGTGACCAACTCTAATCGCTAATCGGTATCGGCTTTATTATTACAGGTCCTTCTAAACTACTTTTGAGGCAATTAATGTCTAATGTACACATCATAGAGTCTGGATCTTAATTCTAATTTTATAATGTCTTATTTTATCTCATAAATTTTAACCATTTATTTATACAAATTTTACATAAAATTTGTATAAATAAATGATTGATATTTATGTGATAGAAAAAAACTATAATAATAAAGAGAAGATCCTTATTCCAAAAGGTTGATCCCCAACTCTAAGGGCCTTCAGTCGCAGGCCCGACTATCGCTGGGGGATTGAATCACGATTTAATCTTAGTCAATCCCCTAACAGAGCGGTTCATTACTTTTCCGTTGTTGCCAGGAGTCGAATGTAGGACCTTGTTCTAATTGACCCTATTAGTTTGCCAACCAAGCTACCCGTGCGGGCAATAAAGAGAAGATCCTGAACTTACATCATATTCACTTGTAATGGTATAGTATAATTAGAATTTCTCGTATCCTTCACATTTTTGTTGACTGACAAATCTTCTGACACGGATCGATCTTCTTTCAATAGAGGATGGGCGTCATAAGAAATTCGTCTGAGACAAGGAATTTCAAGATCACATGCTTTTCAGACTAATGGATCATATTGGTTCAAATAGCTTGTGTTGGTTTCTATGAAGGCATCAATTTGATGGATTATAATCAGAGCAAACAGAAACGAATAGGATGTATTGAAACTGTATTGAGTTTGGAAAACTTTTCCCCTTCTTCTAAAGAGCTGTTTCTTACACTTTTTATAAAATAGCATTGCTTTCAGTATAGATATATATATTAACTCAGACCACATGCACAGACCTCACCAGAAGTGAAAAACCTGGCAGACAAGTAACAAGAACATATATACCATGAAACGTTACATTGGAACCTTCTAGGATTGACTTTGGAAGTGAACATAACCAAAAAATTGAAATGAAAAGGAAATACTGCCTGTAATTGATACGACCATTCCCCAATTTTTTGAGCAAATGATTATAATCATTATTGATGATTGACATGTTTTGTGTGATTGAAACAGTAAGCATATGATTTAATTAATTGGATATTAACCTGCTAAGTGCTAATTAAGTTGTAATTAATTAAGAAGAAGTCAAAGCTAATTGATATTTTCTTTCATTCACGAAATTTACACTTTCAATACATTTCATATACTTATTTCAATGCCCAAAGTGATTATACTTCACTTGTTTTTGTTCGTGAATCCCAAAGAAAAACAATAGTTTTGATCTGTTTTCCTTAAACATTAATACATTTAAGGGCATACCTAAGAGAGAGAGTGTGACATTTAGGGTAATATAGTGTGAACAGTGAAATGAGCACAAGATTACACAGAAGAGCAAACGAATGTGAAGTTCAGGCTCCAGAAGACCCTTTAGCAGAAACCAAGAAGCCGTGAGAACCAGGACCCACCAGTATTTGAAGCTTCTTCAGAGCTTGACAACTTCAGGAATATGAACTGGGTACCTGTCGATACAATCAGACCAAGGTCCATCTGACGGTGTTTTGATGCTTCTGTTACACTTCCAAACAGCACTGTTACACTTGAATCCACTTCCGAATGCTATCTGCCAAACCCTATCTCCTCTTCTCATCCTTCCTTTGGACTCGATGTAACTCAACTCGTACCAGAGTGAAGACGAAGAAGTGTTGCCGAAACGATGCAGTGTCATTCTCGAAGCCTCAACGTGCTCTGCTGATAGCTGCAAGTTCTTCTGCAACTCATCGATGACTGCGCGGCCACCGGCGTGAATACAGAAATGTTCAAAAGCTTGCTTGAAGTCTGGGATATATGGTTTCCATTTGGGGTTGAAGATTTTGCGTCCGATGAGTGATATGAGAAACAGGAGCTGTTCTGATGCTGGTAGGACTAGAGGTCCTATGGTTGTGATGTTAGACTTCAAGGCCTCTCCGGCAATGGCCATCAAATCTTTTGAGAGGTTAATGCCAACTTTGCCTTCTTTGTCTTCCTCTTCGTACACACACCGGTAAGCTTTGTCATCTGCACCTTTATGGGTTCGCACAACGTGAACCAAGCGGTACTTTGATCTCCGGCGTTGGGATCGGCGGTTGGACAAAAGAATTGCGGCGCCTCCCATACGGAAGAGACAGTTTGGAAGAAGCATGGCTCTTTCATTACCTTGGTAGTAATTTGGTGTGATGATCTCTGTGCTAACAACAACAGCATTTGAATTGGGATGAACTTGGAGAAGATCCCGAGCTAAATCAATTGAGATAAGACCAGCACTGCAACCCATCCCAGAAAGATTGAAGCTTTTAATGTTGCTTCGAAGCTTGTACTTGTTAATGATCATGGCGGATAAAGATGGAGTAGGAGAGAAGAGACTGCAGTTGACGATGAGAATGTCTATATCTTTAGGTTTAAGCCCTGTTTTCTTGAAAAGAGAATCCATGGCAGAGAAGATTACAAGCTCAGCTTCTCCTCTCGCAGCCTCCATGGTTGGTTTTGGAGGGATATAATGAATTGCAGGAGGCAAGCAAGTTTCTTCTCCCAGACCAGACCTTTCAAGAATTCTCATCTGAAACTCCACACTCTTTGGTTTATCCTTCAAAATAAGCCTGGAATGCTCCATAAATGTGGAGAAAGGAACTCGGCAAGTGACCGGAGGCTTATAACAGGCATAATCAACGAGGTAGATTGTCCTAGGCTTAGACATGAAGTAAACAGTAGCTATAAAGATGATGAAGAAAGAAGAACAAAGAATCTGTATGAGGTCAAAATGAAGTGATCTCCATAGGTTCAAGATTTCATCAGGACCTAAACGAAGAACCTCAATTGAAACACCAACCATTACAGGTACTAGCAGAAGATAAAGAATGTGATTAACAAGATACTGGTACCCAAGTTTAACATACTTGAGCTTCACAGAGCTGGAAAATTCCGGCAAGATTGGAGGCATTTTTGCAGCCACAGATGCAACAAAAGATAAAGAAATGTTACAATAGTTGTTTGGCCAGAAAGAAAATGGAGGATTGAGTATAGTAGGTGAGGAGAGGAAGCGAGTGGAGGGTAGAGATATAAAGCCGACCTGACTAGGGCAATGAAGGAGGCAGATGAGAGGAGTTAATGTGAGACTCGCATCGCTCAACGCCCACTTAACTTTTATTAATTTTCCTTACTTCCTTTTCTATCAATTTTTTGTTGCAACTAAACACTGCTTATAGCCTTCTACACTTCATCAACAGGATCTTAAGTTTCCTTACAAGTACTACACATATTCTATTCCTGAATCCTGATGTCTTTATTTATATATTCTCCTAAATCATAGTCTTCTTTCCCCAATTAATCTCTATGATCAACCATCTAATCTTGGTTAAGATATATATGTTTTCACTCTATCTTATTTAATAAACAGGGTAAAAACATAACTTCTTCCATTCTTTAAAAACTTCTATGATTATTAAAATTCTTTAAAAAATTCTTCCGATTTTAATTTAAAACAAAAATTCATTCTCTTAGACTTCGATTAAAAAGTAACGATGAAACTCTTATAATATATGAATATTAGATATGAACTAATCAAATACTACTAATATAATAATTTATATCAACTCTTAAAGCTGATTCGAATTGTACAGCAAAACTTATTCTATATATCTGCTAACTTTATAGGTACCTGATTCTAGAAGAAGAAGGAACTTGTAACCTTGTGCAATAAACTAACAACTCTGTGCGACAATTAGTGCGTGGGAAGTAATGGCAACATAGGTCTCTCTTATCATTGGACGGACAAGCTTGAAGATGGCAATCACTCATTGATCATTCAGACACATACGTGTATGCGTGTGTGCATATTGGAAATGGAATGATATACTAATCTATTTCCACGTATCGAAAGGGTGAACACAAAAGGAAATAAATCAAAAGCCATCATCGAGCTAGTGACATATGTATAATTGACTTCAACAGCTGAGGAGTCCGATTAATATTGCATTAAAAGCACCAAAAGATGAAGAAATTAAAGAAATGTGGAAATGAAGCTTATACTATTGTTGTAGTTTTTCATGGATGTTAGAAAAGTGCAATTTATGACTGACTAAATTAACTTTCGCTTACTCATGAATCATGATGTGTCAGCTCCTTACAACCTTTTGATTTATATGGGTCCAAGTTGATGCAAGAAGAACATGCATGCACTTAATTAGCGATTTGTCTCATAACCAACAGTTTTTTCGTCACATTTATTATAGCCTAAGATAGTTATGATCAGAATTTAAAAATTGGTTTGACATTAAAAATCAGTCAATTTTTCAGTTTGATTGTTAACTTTATGGTTCAATTTAGTTTAATAATTAATCAATTTTTATAAACTAAAATAAACCGATTAGCTTTTATTTAATAATCTCCTTTTTTAATTAAACTTTAGATTTTTTGATAGATAATGACGATCTTCTTTAATTTTTTTCAAATTCTCTAATTTATTCCATCTCTAACTAGTTTTATGACGTTTTTAATACCAACTGAACTTTTTAAACCCTAACTTTTTTGTCTTGTCGGTTTAATTTCTAATGTAGCTTTTAAAACATTGCTTATGCTGAGTCAAAACTATAAAATAGCATAAAATTAAATTGATATTGAATTGATATTCCGTTAATTCGAAATCTTTGTATGTTATAAGTTGCTGTTAATAATATAAGTAAACAGCACAATACCAAAATTAGTTCAGAAAAAGAGTAGAAGATAGAATAATAATTATTCAATATTTCTGAATTAGCTGATTTTAAACGACTTAGGCATCGATTTTGGGGGTGCAACATTAACGAAAGCAAGATACCGGGAATGGAATGAACATGAACTTGGAATTAAATATTCATGTTTATCCACTTTCTGGTCTGTATTGCCAAGTGTCATATGGCACGTAACTATCAACTTCTATTTCCATTATCTACACCACCAACTATATTGTCATTAATAATTAATATTATTAAATAAAAAATTATTGTATAAAATTAGTGCATTATTGATTATTGATAATATTGGTAACCTGTCACTCATTATAAATCTTTCTAAGTATCAATAATAACGCTAATGTGAAATTTTCATAAATGAAATTAAGAAATCTTAGGAGGTTTAAAGATTTATTATTTACGAGTTAATTTACTTGCATTTATCAAAATAATTAAAAGAATGATTGAAATTAACAAATTTTCAGCCTTCCAAGTGTGTTAGGCATTTTCTCCCGATGAAATCGTTTGCCCTATATATGTTCTGTGCCAACTCTTTAATTGCATGAGAGTATTTGGTCTACACATTTAAAAGGGCAAAAAGAAATGTATAAATCAGATATTATGGTACAAGATTAACATTTAACATTTGGTACAACGATCTCAATCCTATTTTTTTCAGCAGAGGCACAAAATTTCAACCACACGAGCTTCCCATGATCGATTTATCATTATGATCTGTAAAATTCATCATGTGGTCATAATAATATTACCTACGATAAAGGAAACTACTTGTTTTAGTAGAGAAGGCAGGCTTATCAAATATCTCGACTCCGGTGGATATATCTTTCTTTCTTACAAAACCACAAGATTTTTGGGTCAATTAAATATCCCGCTTGGAATTATAATTTAAATTTAGCTATAAAAGTCAGAAACTAGACTTAGAGTTGAACTTATTAATATATGTATTTTATTTCTATAGTTTTCAGTAACATTTTGTATCTGATTTGGGTGAGCCCGCACCTAAAGATTTTGTCCTCTTTGATCTTCTAACAAAATCTTGAGGTCCCAGATTCAACTCCCCAAGAGAAAAGAGACAAAACTTAGGAGGTCAAATGAGAGAAAACCTCTAAGTGCGAGTCCACCCAAACCAGTATCAAATAATACTAACTATATAATAGCAATTGCAATTCTAAGATCAGAATTTGAACCGATCTTTAAATTCTTTTTCAGCGAATTCCAAATTTAAGTACTTTTGATAGATATTATCAGATGTTATATCAATTGTCAGATATGTGTGAGTCAACTCGTTTGAATAAGTCGGACTACAAAATTACAAGGTTTGAAATAGTGGATTTTGTCCCAAATGTGTTTTCATTTTTTATTTTGTTTCGTTTCAATGTTTTCGTAGCTTGCAAGTGACAGTTGAGTAGTTGGAGGTTAGATCACTCTGAAAAACCTTTTCTTTATTATTCATCTCTTATTATTAGTTTCCTATAGATGAAAGTCAGCATCAGATTACGTTTATAAATGCAAGGTTAGAAGAGATAAGACGCGAATGTGTTTGAATAAGATAATTCTGTTTATAATTAATTCCTAAGGATCACCAAACTAAACGTCTAACTTAAGGCTTCAGTATCTTACTTCCAATTTTCTAAATTGCGTATGGTATTAGGTTTTACTCAATCTTTGGTGTTCAATATTATTAAACCCAACTTAGAGTTATGTTATGGCTTGGGTTCTCGATCAAAATTGACCCAAAATCAGCTAATAAAGTCTGAGTTAATTAGGACCTACATTATGGTTGAACTTGAATCCGATTTAATGTTTAAACGAAAAGACACACAACTAGATGAAAGTTAATGTTTAAAACTAACAAGATAATTTAATGCCAGTGTTTAAACTATATAGATAGAAACATGTACTTGTGAGTTGATTTAAAGAAAGTTGGCAACAAGTTGGAAGTTTGGAATGGGAAGTGGGACTAACCAAAACCAATTCCTTAAAGAGATGAGAAGGTATCTGTTGGTTGTTGGCTCATTTAATAAGGTTTTATTTAAAAAAATCTCAATCCGATTCAATTCAATTGACCTTAGCATCAAGTTGCGGGTGTAACAGTATAAATATTGTTGTGTGTGCAGTTCTATCTATATATATTACGTACCAAAAGATGATGTTTTGCGTTGTGGAGGAGCTATTCGAGTTGTCTTTAATTAAAGTTTTGGTTGAGTGCTAGCAGAATTAATTTAAGCGTCACTGCATACCTATGTATGAATTTCCAGATTTTTATTTTGTTTGATAGTATAACCGCGACTCTCCCTACAACCAGCGACGAATCCAGAATTTTAATTTTAAAAGGTAAGAAACTTAGTTTTGTAGAAACTATAGCCCTATTTAGTATATAATATATATATATTCTGAAAAAAAAATTAATTTTGTAGGGGCTATAGTACTTGCTAGCCCCTGGATCCATCCCTGCCTACAACCTCTTGCCTCTCCTCATCTTTTGCTTTCTTCATCATTCATTTCCGGTGCTTATTTAATGCAACGTGAAAATTAAGAAAAAATAAATAAAGAAAATTTGAATATCTTCTTATTTGAGTTTGAATAAAAAGTTACAAATTCTTAAATACCTCCGAAAATCTTTAAAATATAAAAAAGTAGCAAATTAGAGTCCTAATAAGATTGCAAGTAAAATTTGAAAAAAAAACTTCAACCCTAAACAATGAGAAAATATGGAATTTTAGTTCTAAAATCAGATTATAACCAATGTTTTAAAAATCAGACCTGAAGTCAAATCAATAAAACAAGAGATTTAAGGTTTAAAACATTTAACCAGTACTAAAAAATCGTAAAACTAGTTGATAATTATATAAAATAAAAGAAATTAAAAATAATTGAAATTTGAAAGAAATTGTCCTTATCCATCGAAGAATTCTAAGTTTAATTGAAAATTTTACTAATTTATGAAAATTAAATAATTAATCAATAAGTCAATCAATTTTTAACAACAAAAT
>JANIHY010000001.1:380922-391177 GCA_027479065.1 Erythroxylum brevipes
GAGTTGGTTCATATTTGGGCTATGGGCCTGTAATCACAAAAGGCCTGTAATCACATACGGAATCTGATTAATCCCTCGATTATTGGTCGCGTGCTTGTCTACTCTTAGCTCCGGATTGGAAATTTCCCCAATTTGGATCTCTCGTTCTCCTCTTCTTTAAATTTTCACTCAAATCTTCAATTCTTTTCTTGTCGCTTTCTTCTGATTCGATTCGATTCGATTTTGATTGCTTTCTCCTTAAATCACTGTCGCCGCCACCGATTCAGTAAACCCTAACCCTAGATCTGTTTCACCATGCCCAGCGACGTCGAATCCTCCCGCCGAAGGCACCGCCGATCGACGTCCGACGAGGAGGCGGAGAAATCTTCTAAACGCCATAAGCATCGGCACCAAAGGCATCATCGTCACCGGAGCAAGAAGCACGGAGACGATGAGAGTGCTGCTCTTCGAGAAGCTACTCCTCCCCCGCCGGTTGTTCCTGTTGTTAATAGCAAGAGAGCGGATGACGACGATGTGGAGGAAGGGGAGATTCTCGACGAGGAAGGTTTTAAGTCGGTGGAATTGAGCGATCAGAAAGTTGACTCCAAAAATCTGGTGTGTTCTGTCAGCTACTTTTTTCTATTCACCGTTTATCTCAAGTTATGGTATATCACTTTTTCTTTGGGGAATCTTGGGAAATTGATTACGTTTGGACTAACTTTTCATCGTTTTTACCTTTTAAACGTTCCTTTCGCTGAAGGGTGTTATGGTTTAATCACGAGGAATGAGTAATTCAAGTCTTATGCTCGCTCTTAGTTTCCGTAGTGGATATCTTCTTGAGATTTTTTGAACATTTGATGTATCTCTTTCTTTTTCTTATTCTTTTATAACTTGTTAGAGTATGTCACACTGTACAAGAACATAAATGAAATGGAAAAGCAAAGAAGTATGGCTCTAGATGATTCAATTGAAGAAGTGTTGGCCTGTTGTTATTTGTAAGAGCAAGTTACATGTTCCTTTTCTCCCTCACTTTTTTATTTGAAATTTTGTTTTGTCTCTCAATGCTTTTTCTCCACTGGTTTGTTTCTATAACTTATCTTGTAATCTTTGTAAGTTTTGGCTTCTAAGTTTCATGAGCTGTATTCCAGGGAGTTCGTGTTGACAAGAGCAAGAATCTTTATGAGACTGATCCTTTGGGAGATGTAGGGATCAATTTGAAAAAAGATTCTAAAACTAAGTATCTAGATGAATTATCTCCCAGAGCTGAGCCGAAAGCTGTTTCCAATGGGGGTTTGGATAGTGAACATCTTGACAAAGATACGAAGTGGCACAGAGGATCTAGATCTGCTTCAAGGGGAAGTCACAACCAGAGTCATGATGATACTGATATGTATGAGAGTAATGAAGGCAAATTTGACTATGTGAGGAAGTCATCATCTTCTGAAAGTGATAGGGATGGGAACATGAAACTTACACGCTCTCCGTCATGTGATAAGTACAAGGATGGGTTTCATTCTAGGAGATCAGGGTCACATGATGTCAGTAGGGAGAGATCTCTTTCCCGTAGCATTGTAGAAGATGATACTATTATGAAAGGAAGGCCATATTATGACAGGGCTGAGAAGATCACTGATGATGTGAGAAAGATTAGGCATGACAGGGATTTGAGGAGAGATTTGATAAGAGGAAAGGAGCAAGAATTCAGTGCAAGTCATAAAATATATCATGGAGTAGAGGATAGCGAATATGAATGGAATGGACGAGTTAGTGAGAGGGAGATGGATAGGGTATTGAGAAGGGAGAAGGAACGGGAGAGGAGCAGAGGCCGGGAGGCAGACATGGAACGGAGAACGGATAGGGAAGGGGAGAGAATCAGAGACAAGGATTATAGGAGAGAAAAGGAAAGTGAGAGTAAGAGGGAAAGGGAGATGGATAGAGATCAAAGAAGAGACAAAGACTGGGAAAAGAGCTGGGATAGGGACATGGACAGAAGAAGAGAGAGGGAGCAGGACAGAAGCAGAGAAAGAGAAGTGGACAAGGAACGGAGAAAAGAGAAAGAAAGAGGTAGGAGCAGAGATAGAGAATCAAAAGCTGAAAGTAGAGCTGAGAGACAAAAGGGATGGAGCAGGGACAGGGAGGATGACCTTGATAGAAAGAGACCAAGGGATAGAGCTAAAAGCAGTGACAGAGTTAAAATTAGTGAGAGATATAGGGAGAGTGAGAGGGATAGGGATAGGGATAGAGAGAGAATCAGGAATCTTGATCGGTTGACTGAAAGGGAGCAGGATAGGGGTAGACTAAATGATAAATATAGGGATAGAGTTAGAGAACTGCACAGTGATTCAGAAAGGTTATCTAATGCAAACAGTGATTCTCTTGAAAGTATCAGGGACAAATTCAAAAGGTATTGTGGACTCCTAGAATTCGTTCTTTTTTTTTTTTTTTCATGATGCGTGCAGACTTTATCATACTTGATTTCTTGTGTTGGCTGTAGAGATGCGGCTGAACAAGATGATTTTGAAGAAAGGATTGAATTTAAACTAGCTGAGCAGGAAGAAGATCTTGATAGAATTAAGGAGGAGAGTAGAAAGCGAAGGCAAGCTATTCTTGAAAAGTATAAGAATCAAAAGCCACAACAGCATAACAGCCCACAGTCAGAGAATGCGCTAAAAGGTGTCTTTTAAATAATTTTAGAGCTTAGTTTGCATTTGTGAATTTTATATATTGTGATACAAGATATTTATGTTTATTGGTTGGCCTGTCTAAAGCAAGGCTGATATAACAAGTTATACATGTTGAATAAACTATTCTGACCTTAGTGTTATCTTCATTCCAACTTTGACATTTTATCAATGAGCATGTTATTTTATGTTAGATTGCAAGTTGTTAGAGATATCTTAAGCTGTAATGCTTCATAAGAGGGCAAAATTTGGTCTGTAACTCTTGGCCGAAATTGAATTGTTAGGTTCCATTTGTGATTTATGGATTCAACATTCCACTAGAGAATGTTGGCCTAGTTTGTGTTGGATTCTTACCACCCTACATTCCTCTTTATTTATGCTTGTTGCTATTTGATTAGGTTCATCTTGTTTTAATGATATTGTCATTCCTGTCAGATGAAGATTTTGCAGCAGGACCTGTGAAATCATCACCGACTTTTGGTGAAAATCCAGCTAAACCAGTGCAAACTGTCAATGTTACTACAGCTGAAGGTAGGAATGATCATGGGGATATTTTTGGTACTGAGCCATTAGTTTCAGTGGGGAAATCACCTCATCAAAACGGAATGCAACCTTCTGAAAGAGCTTTAGGAGGGACAGGACTTGGTGAGGGTACTCCAAAGGTATATTCATTTTGCAATGAAAGTTGATTAACTCTTGAATCGTTTTTTCTGTTCAGGTGTTTAGTTTATGATACATTTTATTTGAATTTGTGCAGGGTGAGAGATCAGATGAAAAGTACTGTGATGATATATTTGGAGAGACACCTACTGGAGTACGAAAACAGGTAATTTACTCTGTGATCTATGATTCTTGTAGCTGCTGTTTATGACATCAGTAAATCAAAATGGCAAAAGTTTTATCTTTGTGTTTTTCAGGGCAAAGGAGATGGCTTGCTAATTGTAAGTGGCCTTCATGACAACTGGGATGATGCTGAGGGGTATTACAGTAAGTATTGAAAAAGATGTTACTCTTTATCTTTACTCTTATCTTTTGCTTTGTTACTTCTTCCAGCTTTGAGATGTCTCATCTTGAAGTCCTTTGGCAAAACAGGAAATATGTCCATTACAAAGGCTGTTATAAGTGATCTTATGTTTAGACTTCTATTAAAACCTGCATCTGTTTTCCCCTTTCATGTGATCTTCTGCTTATGAGTGTCTGTCTTCCTGGCATCTAGGTTCTTTTGTTTTCTTGTGGATTCTGGTTTTATTGTTGAAGCCAAATTAGAGAATGTCAAGTTGAAGAATTGTTGATGATAATTTTATATACTGTTGCACTGGGGTTGGTTTCTGATAGGCTAAAAGTTGTCCTATTATTGAATTTTGATGGTTTGCACCTTGTCTGAAATGGGGAAATGGGTATAGATAGTGTACATACAAGCTACTAGTTATTATGTTTTCTTTACTAAGAAATGAGTTCAGGTTGCTCCTTGAGTTGTTCACTTTATGGCCTTTTTATCTTGGCATTTCTCCTTTCTTCTACTGTTATTTTTCTATTATATGTAATCATCTATTTTCTCTTCAGGTTATCGATTTGGTGAATTGCTTGATGGACGATATGAAATTGCTGCCGCTCATGGTAAAGGTGTATTTTCCACAGTAGTCAGAGCAAAGGATTTGAAAGCAGGCAATGGTGAGCCGGAAGAAGTGGCTATAAAAATTATTCGTAATAATGAAACAATGTAGGTGATTATAGTATTTATCCTCTATTTTTCTGTTTTACTTCCTTTCCCGTGTTGTTCTGAACGCTCGCGCATTTCTGTGATATAGGCACAAGGCAGGTCAGTTAGAGGTTCAGATATTGCAGAAACTAGCTGGTGCAGATCCTGAAAACCGGAGGCACTGCGTTCGTTATCTTTCTAGTTTCAAGTATAGAAATCATCTTTGTTTAGTTTTTGAGTCTCTTCATATGAACCTTCGTGAAGTTTTAAAAAAATTTGGTCGCAATATTGGCCTGAAGCTTACTGCTGTCAGAGCATATGCAAAACAGCTTTTTATTGCGTTGAAGCATTTAAAGAATTGTGGGGTTCTTCACTGCGATATAAAGCCTGATAACATGTTGGTATGTTTGGTACCCTTTTCTGGCCACTTGTTACTCTAATGAAATCTGCCATGAATTCTCAGCTTTACATTATGTTTTTTCCTTCAACTTTTAATGCAGGTGAATGAGGCAAAAAACGTGCTTAAGCTTTGTGATTTCGGTAATGCTATGTTTTCTGGAAAAAATGAGGTTACACCTTACCTTGTTAGCCGTTTTTATCGGGCTCCAGAAGTTAGTAAGTACTAATGTTCAATACTGGATACATGAACATAGTTGGTAAATTTTATTAGTTCAAAGCTGGTTTTATAACCGTATTCTGAAGTTTGAAGTTCCATTTTCCATTTTCCAGTTTGTTCCAAACTCCTCATTTCATCTGGGATATCAGTTTTTCATATGTTATCTAATCTTTTGTTAGTTTATATCATTTAGTGCACTAGATCACTAGTTTAGTATTGTTAATATACAAGTATGTCGAAGGAAATTGTGTTTTCATTGGTACTGGTGACCTCAGCAAGGCATGATACCTGTTTTAAAAAATCAAGGGTTAGATTATATTTGTTATGTTTGATAATTTGCTATGTAGTTGAAAAGCTTTTGGGATCCTTTTCGATCTTGTACATAACATTTTCATATCAGTCATTGTCTTGCATGACGTTTACTTTTTGCACAAAATTAAACATGGGAATGTCTACTTTTTTGATAATATTTTATTTTCAAATTTTAGAGTATCAATAACTTCTCCATGTAATTTGGTTTCAGTTCTTGGCTTGGCCTATGATCATCCCATGGATATTTGGTCTGTTGGTTGCTGTTTGTATGAGCTTTACACTGGGAAAGTTCTCTTTCCTGGTCCTTCAAATAATGATATGTTGCGACTTCATATGGAATTGAAAGGTCCATTTCCGAAGAAGATGCTTAAAAAGGTTGGTATCCTTTATTCATTCTGGTGATGTTGATGATGGTTGATCAAAGCTACTGACCATGTTGAAAAAAGACATCATGCAGGATATGTTCTGTCCTTGAAAACAATAAGGGAACCTGATTGAGCTCAAAACTTCTACCTGCATTTTTTAATTTAATTCACTTAGCTAATGCTTGCACCCCTCTTCTTGACTTCATTTTCCAGGGTGCATTTGTTGATCAACATTTTGACCACGATTTGAATTTTCATGCTGCAGAAGATGATCCTGTTACTCAAAAGGTATGCTGGCATTTGTTCCACCAGTGTTTTAACCCTATATTATTATTGCCTCTCATATCAACTGGCATTTTCTACTCGTGCATTTGCAGACTATAAAGAGGATGATTCTAAATATAAAACAGAAAGATATTAGCTCCATCATTAAAGGATCTCCAGGCGAGGATCCAAAAACGCTCGCTCATTTTAAAGACCTTCTAGACAAAATTTTCATGTTGGACCCAGATAAGAGGATGACTGTTTCTCAAGCACTAGCTCATCCATTCATCACGGGCAAGTGAACCATGTTGCTGATTTTCTGACTCAAAGAAATGATGTTGCACTAGATAATTTGTACATTATGACCTAATTCACATTCAGAAATCTAATCATTGAGAGTTATCTGTCTTTTATCTTCTCTTCGATGGCCTATAAGCATTGGACAGTTCTAAGCCGTGGTTGAAGCCAAAAGTGGTGGTTTGGTTGGGGACTTTTACGGGAGGTTCTTTCGGTCGAATGTACTGTTTCTATCGTAAGACAACTTGCCAAAGGCGTTTTTTACACCTTGTAATCATTGTTTATATAAACATTGTGAAAAAATTGATCAGATCTGGTTCTTATTTTATATATTGTAGTTTCTGTATCTTTACATACTTGGTGCAATTGGACTTATTATGATTCTAATAAGGAAAGAAGGGATGGAAATTCTCACTTCGTATTTGTAGATTTTACCTTGTTTTGAATATTAATGTTTTCAATTGTTTAGTCTTCTTCTAGTTTTCTACTGACTATCTCCTCTTCTGTTTAAATTTGTTTGAATCCTTTGGGTCCTGGGGAGTCTAATTACATTTTTGGTTCAGGATTTCTGTACCCTGCTTTGAGGCATTCCTCCAGTGCTTAGATGCTTAAAAGGGCATCCAGGAGAAGGTACCTTAGTTTGTTCATTAGGAGTTCTTTGAAACCGTTGCAAGTTCATGTCTTGATTATTTCTACACAGCTTGAATTCTATATACCTTTTATTGGAGGGGTTTGTTATCATACATCTCGTGATTGTTCTTGGAATGATCACTGTTTTTATTGATGTGTGCTTAAAAATGCTTTCGAAGTGATATCTTCTTCCACGGCACACATAACTTTGTCCCATCATAGATGTTTGTATAAGATTTGTATTCTGTAGTGGTATTGCCATTTTAAATTGTCTTCTCTGATGCATAGATGGTCAAGATGATGCTTTGTTATGGTAAATTCTTTGTATGTTTTATGTAAACTGCATTCTAATGAGTGGAATACACCTGATCCATGGTCTCTCATTCTGAGGCACTTGCTCCGGGGATTTGGTGCTGCACTCTTGAAGTGGCTGTTTACTTTGGTAAGCAATCTGGTTCTTGTTTTTATTTTTCTTTGCTTTGTTCTTTAGCTTATGCTTTTTACCCTCCCTTCATGGGCCATAGGCTATTGTTATTCTTCATTTCGAGGAGAATATTAACATCATGTTATTTCCTGTTTTTTCAGAGCACTGTGTGACGTGATGCAGCTCTAGTAAGTATCTTCATTCTCATGGTTGTTTGATGCGCCCTTTTAATGCTTGTGTGTTTGAAAATACAATATCTTGGTAGTCCATTATGGCTGTGTGTATAAGCAAATCTAAATTACTGATGATGTGTTAGCTCAGTTAGCAACTACCTCTCTCACATGATATCTCGGTGGTTTGAGCCTCTTTAACATCATAATACCATTCCTTTTTTGTGTCAAGGAACTTTTATCCTTCTGTATTACTATTTCAGGGAAAAATGTTGGCTGAGCAAAAAGTGGGGGAAAAAACGAAAAACAATTGTGAGATTGACATTTACTGTGTTCTTTTGCCAAATATAAAAGTAAGAGATGGGCTACTTTTGGCAACTTTTAGAAGCACTAGACTGCATAATTGATCAGGGACCAATTTATTGCATCTGCTTCGCTGCTTGTTTGAATTTATTTGGCTCTGTGGGCAATCAAGTTTTGTGCAACTTGGAGACTGTTGACCATTTGACCATTGTTTTGGAACCTAGGGTGGACATTGTTCTCTGCTTTTTAGAGCCTCTTTTTTCTTATAGACGGATTGAAGGGCTCTGGAAAGATGCATGTTAAAAGTCCACCGCACAAATGTCAATCCCTGCTATTTCCTCTTTGGGATCGATTAGTATTCTTTGGTGCTGAATTCTTTTTTCATCCTCTGATCAGTTTTAGTTTAGATGAAGCATCGTGAAGAAATCACTTATGGTTGGTTCCATATACTCTGTTTTTATATACGTGAAATTCGACCCGTGATGGCAGTGGCTGTAAAATGTTGCCTTTTGGTGCTTCTGGTTACGTGTTCATTTGGAGTCTTGATGTTGTTTAGCAACATTATAGCTTGTTTAAGAATGCCATCTTCTGCATCTTTTAGTTATGGAGAATTAGGGTTTCACCAGCCTGCAAAAGGAAGTTAAAGAGTTTGCAGATTCGGTCAGGGCTAACCAGTTGTGTTCTTAGGACCTGTTCTTTGTAAAAACTATTTGAGGATTTTAGGTGTCGCAAGTAAGTAGTCTGGTCAGTCTCAGATTGCTTCGTGTTGGCTATTCTCTCACTGACTCGTCAGAAGTTTAGAATTCTCCCGATGCACTTTTCGGCGATCAAATTGTTGTAATATGCCAACTTCATCATGTTCATGTCTTGGGAAAGTGATCTAAATGCAACGGATGGATGCTGTTCTGCTTTTTTGATTTCTGACATTTGGCGAAGCAAAACCATGTCTGCCTGATTCGTACAAGAAAGTTGATTTTTCCTGTCGACGAGGTAACTGAGATTATAAGACTCAAAAAAAAAAGGTTTAGTTTGGCGTTAAAAGTAATAGTTTTATTTTTCTTTTCTAAACGCCGTTTCGTGTAATCTGGTGTGTCAAATTTCTACCTAATTTGATGCCTTGGCCCTTTTGATCAAGTCTGCTCAAAGTAAGAAATGTTCAACCAACTTGAGAAGCTTTTAGAGTCTTTGATTAATTGATGCACTTGATCCCCACTTTGAACTCGCTCGGGCTATTCCAAGTGATGATGTCACAAATGATATTGTTTTGGTATTAAGCTTTTTGATAATTTAAAATTGAAATAACTTTGATTTAAAAAATTAAATTAAATTAAACAACTTTGGAAGTCATGCCTTACCACAATGTGTTACAAAACGACGGTGTTTTGCACGGAATTTATGGCTTATTAGGTTTTGGAAGCTCGGTACAGTTTGATTATTATTATTCAAAATTGTGATTATTAATCATATTTATTTCTAGTTATTTTTATAAATATCTAAAGATAAAGTACCCAAATTCTAATTTATAACTTTGAATTATCTACATTTACTTTTCAGTCTTGTCACAATTCCTGCAGGAATTGGAAATTTGAGTTATAAAACTTGGAAGGGTCAGTTCGCTTTTAATGCATATTGCGTGTGGCTTCAATGTCACAAACTTCTTGAAAATGAAAGTCGCAAGACTCTAAAGGACGTGACTTTGAAGTTTCAATAGTTCAAAGTTCAAACACTAGAATTGAAGTGTGTGTTGTGATGGTGCTTTCATAAGTTGATTATAATGTTACGTAATGTACTGAGAGTCACATGTTGAGTTCCTTTTACAGAATTGGTTAGGTAAAATTGCAAGAGATTTCGTTTGGGAGAGTGTGGAAATTGTTGCTCAGGGAAGAACAGTAACAGAGACAGAGTCAACAACTTGTGTTTTCCTTCTCTGAATTTTGTATAGAATGATAGGTACTTTCGTTGTCGTTTCCTTTCGGTTTTTCTTCAACGTACCGTACGTAACGTAACGGCTCGGGATTGTGTGCGCAGTAGTAGTCAGAGAGGTGAAATATTCATGTCAAAAAGGGTAAATCATGAGTTATGTTTTCGTAGACGGCAATTCAATTTAATTATTAAAATTATCATAATTTTTTTTAAAATAACAAAACCAAAAAGTCCAAATTATTAGTGAAATTTGGTAATATTGATAAATAATTTTATTTATACGGAAGAATTTCGCAGTCGCAACTTTTTAGATATGCACTGAATAAATTTTTATATTGACGCAATAATCTTCAAATCATATCAATTAGGTATTTTATACTTGACAAGTCCTGTGCAACATAATCAATTGATAGAAAGTAGGTTAGGGAAATCGAACACAAGATATTTTGGCTCTATGCGTCTTTACTCTAACAACTCGAAGTAATATATTATCATCATAAATCTATTCTCTCATTAATAATAATGGGTAAGAGACTAAGTTATTTTATTTGTTTGGATATAAATATACTTTGAATTTAATATAACAATATTT
>JANIHY010000001.1:538565-552818 GCA_027479065.1 Erythroxylum brevipes
TGAGGTTAAAAATAAGTTGGGTTTAATGTTTTAAATTGATTGGGAGTGATCTGAAGTGAATTAGAGGGATTAGAATCTGCAGATCTAGGAAATTCTGGATTTCAGACGCGATTATGGGTTTGCACGTCGCGACGTGTGATGAACAACCCGCAGCGAGCAACTCCCCAGTTTGCACGTCGCGACGAGCGGGGATGCGCGCCACGGCGAGCAGATTTCGTCTGCACGTCGCGACGAGCGTAAATGATCACGTCGTTGGGAGATTTTCGCATACATCGCGGCGAGCGATCATGCGCCACGACGTGGACGCCATTTCCGAAGGTGAATTGGTTTGTGTTAATTGATGATTTTTGAGGTTAATTCCTATTGAATTGGTTCTAGAGTGATTTAAATGTAGAGACTAAGAATTGCAATTTATAAGAATAGAAATTTGGAATTTATTTCGGTAGTTCTCGAAATCAGATGACGATTGAATAGTGAATTTAATTTCGATTTAAAGATAATTCTTATGTCTTGGAATTTGACTTTGGAGAGTTTATATCTAGTCAATTGAATTAAGGTACAAGGAATTGCTATCAATTAGGAGTGAAAGAGTTGAATTGGAAAGATTTGGGAATAGGTTCGGGGATGTCATAAACATGTATAGTACATCATTCAATCGCTGCATGTGCATTATTGAATAAGGGAAACTGTACAATGAGTAATGTTTGATTTTTTGATTATTATAGATGCTCCGATGGATCGATATTCCTCGGATAATGCTGGGACTTCCAGGCTGTAGCTCGGAAGTGCAGGTAAGTAACCTAGTTGGTTTCTTAACCTTTATGTGTTACATTTTATGCACCTATGCCATGTTAAGTTAAGGAAGGATTATGTGTGTTTGTTTTTATTGATTTCGGACCACAGGTGTTCGAAATATTTGGAATATGTTATAGAAATGTTAATTGTGCATAATTGAATTTGAATTGGTTAAATGTGAAATTGGATATAGTGTGTTAGGTTGTGACACAGTTATTACAAACCGAGGCATGTGCATTCATGCATAAAAGTATGATCAGATAATGACAGTTGTGACCGGAGGAGCCAACGTATTACAGAGCTTTAAGCTCAACGCACAGGACTTCATGCCCAACTTATTTTTAGAGCCACTAGCTCAACGTATCAGGGCATTCAGGCCTAATGTATTCAGAGCCACAGGCTCAACGCAATGTGCCCGTCACTGGGACAATTCAGGGGCACGGTCACAACAACGTAATGAAAATGGAAAGTGTCACATATGCATCGTACATACAAATGATTAAATGTGAATTGTATGAAAGGCGAAACGCCTTATAAATGCGAAATTGAACGCATGTGATTTTCTGATTGTGCTAATATATGATGTATTATGAATTGTTTGTAAATGCATGAGTTGGGTGAACCATCGATGATGGTTTCTCACTGAGTTTGCAAACTCACCCAACATTGCAATTATTTTTCAGGAATTGGCGAGTACCCCTTTAGTGAAACGGGAGTATGATTTCTGCTTTCAAGCCAGAGTTTAAGGTCGAGATCAGTTCAAGTCTGCATTACATGTCTTTATTTTTGTATTAAATTGGTTCTTCTAAAATTTTAGTTTGAATTGTAATTATGCATGACTCAGTTGTTAGTATTTGTGAAAAGGGCCAAATGGCCATATGGGGAATAATGAAATTGGCTTGTCTGATTGGAAAGGGCTTTTGCCCTCTTTGATTATTTGATTTCCGCATGTATGTCTGAAAAAAATTAATGTATGGAATTTAGAATGATTGAGTGCTCTAGCACGCCACCCTTGCGGGGCGCGGTCTCGGATATCACCATCGATATCGGGTTCGGGTCTTGCGGGAGTGGGGTGCTACAATTTCGAATTGGTGAAAAGGAAGCTAACAAATTATGAGTGTATTTTAATTTTTTTATATGGCTAAATTCTTTGCAAAAGAATTGATGACATGTGAGTGTACTTTAAATTGATTTTATGCAAATGCTTTTAAATTGATTTTAGTCAAATAGTTTTTATTTGATCATGAAATGAATAAATATGTTGAGTTTTATGTGAATGATATTTTACAAGTGAATATTGTTAGCATAAGATTATGCTTTAGCAATATATGAGTTGTAAACTAAATATTTATGTTGAATTTTATGCCAATGAAATTTTACAAATGAATATTGTTAGCATAAGATTATGCTTTAGCAATATATAAGTTGTAAATTGAAACTTAAATTTTGTATGATTGGAAATTACATTGAAATTATGTGTTACACTGAATGATTATGAATCCTCCCATAATTGATTTCGAAAATAAGATGAATTAAAAAAATATGAGTGGCTTTTGCCTATGGCACATTATTAGGCTTTATACATGTTATTACGCCAGTTTACAATGGTTAACTTATTACAGGTAAGCGATGTGGAACTAACTCCGTAAATAGTGGTTAACTAGTTATAGGTAAGCCATATAGAACTAGCTCTTTGACTTGTCATGGGTAAGCGATGCAGAATTAGCCACGTAAGTACCGATTTATAGTAGTTAACCTGTTATAGGTAAGTAATGCAGAACCAACTTTGTAAATAATGGTTAACTAGTCGCAAGTAAATGCAAAATCAGCTTCGTGATTTTATGCCTATTGTACCATACGGTAAAGAAACTAGTGGTGAGCTATGTTGAATAAGGAAAGTCATGAAAATAATAATGCCACCACTATTTATTTTTAACAATGATTTGAGGGGCACCTTATAGTACCAATTCTAGTGATTGGCTTATTTTTATTATTAAAGTTTTCAGAAAACTTATTGCCACTACTATTTATTGTTTAAGGAAAATGAAAACTTGTGTATTACGAGTTTAATGTTGAAAAGCGTTTTGAAATAGTATTTCAGAAAAATTAAAATTTTGTTTTATGAAATATTATGTTATTACCATATTTGATGATGCACAAATGAATTGTTATGATAAATATTTTACTATGAGTTTTATTGTTGTATGGGACTATTTTAGTTATGATGTTATGAAAACTTTAATTTTCAGTAAAATGATTAACACTCACTAAGCTCATTTAGCTCACCTATGTTTTTAAACAATCCACCATAAGTATGCATATAGGTGTTGCAGTAATTAGGACTCCAGTGTAGGTTTAGTTGTATTGTTTGGTGCTATTGTGCTTGTGTTATCTTTTGCTACACATGTGATATGTTTTAAATTATTTTAGAAAGGGTTCAAAAATGTGATCTTGTAAATGTTTGTGGGACTATAAGTATCTTTTACTTAATGAAGTACGAGAACTTTGATCCTCAATGATGTTTTTAAATCGTGTTATGCAGGTTTTTGAAATTTGGGAATTTCATGAAAGCAATCATTATACTGCCTTAATTTTTTTGTGAAAATATTTTTTAAAAAAATTCCTACTATTTTATGTGTTTTTAACTCTTAGAATATAAAAAAAATTTAACAATTGAATGGCTTGACTTTATGGAAACCATTTAGTTGAGTTAGATATCGATTGGAGAGCTACTGTGGGGTCACTGAGAGGGCTCCACTAGGATTTCGGAACGAGAACTCGGAGATGGTCCTTTCACTCTAAAATAACAATGACATACATAAAAAAAAACCATCTAACTATCAACCCCAAATGCTTTGGCAACAAACATAACACCAAGGAAAAGATCACGTAAAAAGAGCCATTTATGTAAATAATGGGCTAATAAACATTCCTAAAACCACCCTACAACAGTCGTACCTAACATACAATTTATTAAATAGGTAATATTTAATTCAAAACCACATAACCCTAAAATGTTAGATCATTTTACCTATTCGACTGCACATCTAAGGAATTAATTTGTAAGAATCCTATAACTTTCTATTAACTAGCTTCATTGCTTTTCTTTCTAGATCTAAGCTTACTTATAGATTATGTGCATCCCATTCTTTATTTTGAAGATACCCTTAATATGAGGTGTATAATTTGGCTCCTAATTAACTCATTGCATTGCATATGCTACTTGTCAAATTTCATGACCAAAAGAAAAAACTTATCTCTTTCACACTATAACTTGGAACATGCCATAAGAATCCTTCAATCATGCATATGTTGTTGGACCAATGGTGGGTGACAAATTAATTCCACTTATGTTTTGATAATAATAAAATGTATAGAATTGGTTACGAAATTGTTTCAGGTATTTTGGGATTGATATTCAATAAAAGAGTTATGTAAATCAAGATAGCATTAATCTTTGATGGGAAAGAGATTAATCTTTGAAGAATCAAGATGGAACTTTCCTTATAAGTGCAAGAGACATTAATAATGAGGATTATAGAAGATTTGATTGGATATTACCTTTGAAGCCAACATAAGTCGACTAGCACATCATAAGTCGACTAGAACATCATAAGTCGACGAATATATGAAGATCTGTCAACACAAGTCGACTAATAGTCCATAAGTCGACTTATCGAAAGACACAACTCGACTTACACAGCATAAGTCAACTTATTGAAGAGCGGAGATGAAATTTTACGTAAATCGTTAACACAAGTCGACTTATACACTCCACAAGTCGACTTATGAGTACAACGAACAGACTCTGATGATGTCAATTAGACACAAATAGAAAGGAGGATATTAAGGAACAGTCATATCAATTATACAACGGCTAGAATGACTTCCAACAGCTATTTTCTTCAAGTATAAAGAGTGGATGATTGATGAAGAGTAGATCGATGTTCCACAAGTGAAAATACTCTTCTATTGCTACAAAATTGCTCATTATTGCTCTTATCTTGTCACACCATTGTATTGAGTTTTGTTCTTCAATCTTTATCTTATTTCTCTTATAATTTGAGTGACTAGTGAAAAGTCACTTGTGAGGTAGGATTTGTGCCGAAAAACAAATCGGTTGTAAAGGTAGCTTGAGCCGAAAATCAAGTGGTGTTGGTAGGATTTGTGTCGGAAAACAAATCTGTTGTAAATGTAGTTTGAGCCGGAAATCAAGCGGTATTGTAAGAGTTCACATTGAACTAAAAAGTGTACAATAAAGTGGTTTGCAAAATCCTAAGTGGGAGCTTAGGTAGAGGACGTAGGTCTTAGCACCGAACCTCTATAAAAACAGTGTTTGCTCTTCTTCCCTACTCTTTTCATTTAAATTTGTTTAAATTGTTTTTGTGTGAATCCCTACTCTTTTCATTTAAATTTGTTTAAATTGTTTTTGTGTCAATTAACTTCTGATTTTATTGTAGAATTTTACGAAAAGATTTAAAAATCTATTCAAACCCCCTTCTAAATCGCTAAGATGTCCCAAAACTGAGCCAGGTTGTTTATTCATGAAGTGCCTTTATGCTCTTTGGACAAACAACGGGACTCTAACCTTAGGTGTAACAACTCATTTACCAATAGTTGCCGTCCTGTTTCACCAACCTTTTCAGGTAGGGAAGATCTCTTGGTTTCAATCTGCCATTCAATAAGTTTCTAGGATCATTCCAAGCAATTATGCTTGCCAGCAACAAGACAACTATAGCCTGGAGCCTGCTAAAACATCGCAGGTTGTTGGTCCATATGTTTGTCTCAATCCACTTTGAACAATCCGTAATGTTTCCACTAGCTCATGGAACGTTTCGATTTCAAGTTCCAACATTGTTGACTCGAGAATTGGTGTTGATCTGAAGACATGACACGAGTTCTGCTAATAATGAGATGGTCCATACTGAGTACGAACTCAAAACAAAAAAAAACTTGCCAGGCTAGCTTGCCAGATCCATTCCTGTAGCCTGTTCTTTTTTTTTTCTTTTTTGGTAACTCAACATTAGGACTTGATCCAACTACTTAAGACCTATGAGCCACCCACTCAGATTCATAGATAGGTAAATTCGAATTTAATCCTAAACAATATTTGAGGTACTTGTTTTCGAAAGATGGGCCATCACTAGAAAGATTACATCACTTCAACAAAGGCTGCTTCTTCCAAGGCTCGAACTCACAAACTTCCCACAATCCTCTCCCCCTTTTTACCGCAAGGCAAGGCAACCCCGTGAAGGGCTCCTGTCGCCTGTTCTTGATTGTACACGATATCTACATCTTAGGATAATGTATCTCTCTTTTTCTTCTTTTTGACAGGTTCAAGGAATCAGGAATATCTGAACAGATACGAGTTTGAATCCTGTGTTAATCTTATGTTGACCAAGTACTGCCTGATCATCCTGCTCCTCATGAACATTAATAATCCAGAAATTGGATCATTAATCGCAATCTAAGCAACATTTTCTGAAACTGAAAAAAGAAACACATTTGCAATTCATGTCGATTGATCTTGGATGCGAGTTGCTAGTTACAAAGGAAACACAACTTTCCTGAAACCAAAGAGGCACATTGGACCATAAAGTTGGATCCTTTCCACACAATTGTGGTTACAAAACACATTGGAACTTTGCCACCAGGAATTACTGATCAAGGCATTCAGTACAAAATCATGATCCAGAACCATCACCACTGGGCATACTTTTCGCGATGATGAGTGCAAAAGTACAAAACTGTTAACACTGTACCGTAATAAACATCAGTCAGGCATCTTTACACCCCATGAAATGTAGCTATCCTGCGATCCAAAGTCCTGTAAGTAGATAAGGAATATTGCAGTTAGTAAACCGTGAAATTATCAGAATGAAGAATTATTTCATATGCGAACGTAAAACAAAATGAAGAAAAAACATACTAGCTGGCTTAGTCTGAACTCTGGAGGCGTATCAAGATCTATGTTTGCCGGATCAAGGACTAGGTTTTGGCATTCCTCGAGATCTTTCTTCAGGTTCTCTGGTCCTAACTTGGCATAATCGGAGAGACGGGGTTTACCATCAGTTCTTTCATTGTCATTTCCATCCCGGTTTGGGGATTGACTCTGAAGGAGATCATCACATAAGGATAGCCCTTCCACTAGTTGCTGTGAATCCATCAAGTTTTGACTGTCCCACCACTTTGGAAATTCCTGAGAATTTTCATTAGTTTCAGCCACTTGATTGCAATGAGTATCTGTCTTGGGCGGGTCACCATTGTCCGGAATCTCACATTCAGGTAGATCACAATGATTTTCCGACTTGGGTTGGTCATTGTTGTTCGGAATCTCAACCTCAGGTAGAAACTCATCTTCTATATCAGCAATCTGAAGAAGCACCAACCTTAGACGTCAGTATCTCTTTCTGTAAACAATCTTTTAAAACAGAAAGGGAACTTGTTGCAACAACTAGCATAATATAGATTCCACTTAGTAATATATCACAAAAATATTCCACATATAACAAACGATCTTTTAGTTAATATTAGCTTAACAAAACCGAAACATGATCAACTTGCAGTTAAATATTATTGGACATGTGACAGAAAATGTATCCACACAGTTCTTAACCATGGAAATCTGCATTTGCTTGTCATAGTCTAAATGAAAATTAAAGCACAGAAACACACCTTTAGTTCTGCAGGCAGCAACGAATTGAAGAGGCAAAAAGTGTTTACCTGAAGGAAAGGATCTTTGTTGATATTGGCAGTTGTAGGTTCTTTAACCAGGTTAGAATCTGGGCATCGTCTATCACTTCGGGGAGGATCAGGAGTCACTGAATTGGGAGTGACAGGGTCCACTTTTGCAACCATAGCATCACTGTTGTCAGATATTTCATCTTCATTTTTGTCACCCTTGTTGACCTGTTGCTGCTGATAAAATATCTTAGATATCACATATTCTCCATCCCTCTCATCCTCTTCCGTACCAAGGTGATATTGATGCATCACCCAATTCGTTTTCTCAGCTTTACCTACTCTGGCTGGGCTCATGTATAGAACCATAATCTTCTTGCATCCTTTCTGGACTCCGTCCAAGATCACCGGTTTTGTTCTTCCAGTCTTGTGCCAGCGGACATCACCAAAATCATCACCTTGAATCTTTCTACGCTTTCGAGTACCAGTGTTGTAAGCCTTGATTGCCCTATGAAAGAAGTGAGACATGCTTCCGTCTTGCTTAACGCCTACAAAATGCACGTGTTAGAACTATAACAAACTAAAGATGTGACCAAAAAACCATACTAACTTGACCTCTTGATTAGCCAACCTGGTAAATTCCTAGGATGGGTGTAACAGATCCCGTCATCCTTTTCGACAGTAGGGATGAACTCAGGAATGAAAGGATGGGGGTTTTGACCCCCTTCACCAACTTTTGCTAGTAAATGCCATATAATTTCTTGATCAGTTGGATCAAACTTCACACCTTTTGGTAATCCAGGCCAATCTTGAGTAACCTGGAACAGGTAGAGTTCAAGACTCCAACTCTATATCACTCTTGCTATTCCAAACTTCATTCAGGTAAAAGATGAAAAGAAGTTCATTGAGAAGGAGAGTAAGTACAATCTCCATATTTGACATGTGTGAGATGCTAATATATGATCTATAAGCATAACAGTATCCATTACTCAAATTCCAGACGTGAAAATATTAATATCAACTCACGATAGACATGCCTCCATATACATTACACATCTAGAAATTCCAAAAATAAAGTCATTATTCCTCGAATAAATCGAAAAAGTAACTATGGTCAAAGCAACCATGCACTACAACAAAGTGCAAAGCAGAACCCACACTAATCTGATGCAAATCACACAGAAAACTGATTATCTAATATTTTTATTTTTTAAGTGATTGTAAAAGCTAGAGTGTGAATCAATTCAAAAGAATGAAGAAAATGTGCTGGAAAATCATATTAACAAGGTTCACATTTACGTAAATATACTTTTTATCAAGTTCAACTTTCAACTCTACACAACGAACAAGATTTTACTTATGCGTCCAATTCTAATGCTCAATCGTACAAGCCCTTCTCTACAAGCACAGTGATCATGATAAACTAGTTGAAAACAACTATAATGTGAAAAACATTTTAGATCCAACCTATCACCAAATAATAGTCCATCCACCAGACTCATTTTCTTCAAGTGACTGTGACAGCTACAGTGTGAAACAATTCAAAGGATGAAGAAATGGGATGGAAAGCCCTATTAACAACGTTCACATTTACGTATATACATTTTGTACCAAGTTCAACTTTACCTCTACACAACTAACAAGATTTTACTTATGCTTCCAATTCTAATGCTCACTACCCCCTGGTCCAACTTCACCTTTACACAAGGATGTTGATTCGGTACCTGAAAAGAGCTACAATGTGAAAAACATTGAAGTTCCAGCCTATTATCAAATAATAGTCCATCCATCAAACTCATTTTGGACCACACGCATAACAAATGGCCTCGATAACCCAAAAAGGCCCAACTTAGGTCAATGTCCCATGCGCATATGAATGAAGAAGTGCACATCAAACAAATGAGTGTAACATATTTGAGCATACATCACTATTGTCAATAACATGCTGGCAATTCGGACAAGCCTTTGTAGGATTGCTCCTCCATGCAACTTTTCCAGGATCACAAGCACTCTTGATTTTTGTTGCAATCCTGTTGCCATCCACCAGCCATGATGGACTGCATCAATTACAAAACATCATAGTAGTCAAGAAAAAGTTATTGTGACGGAGAAATGTAATCGAACATAGGGAGAAATGTAATCGAAATTACATCCCATACTTGAATTATCTATTTCATCTCAACAACCCATATGCTGACATGATTTCTCAGCTTTTAATAAACTTTAGTTTCAGTACCTATTTGGTAGTTCTTCCCACACTATGGATCAAAACAAAGCTGCATAATTCAGAGAGACCAATTTGATTTTCCCTTTCAAGCATTCATAGAAAATCAGATTTCGTCGAAATATATTACTTGAGCAATCAGCATCCAAAACTTAGCAGCTGGTTATCCCCGATAAAGACAAGGGCAAGACAGAAAAAGATGAAAGAATCTACAGCAAATCAGCCATAAATTCCTAACAAATTTTCTACAAAGCTTTACAATTAGAGTTTTAAATGAACGTCAAACATATATACACGAAAGTCAAGCCTTCGACTACTACTTCCAGTCTTCCTCATGTCACTTTTCAAATAAACATCACAACATAGTGCCTTAGATGGCACTAAATTAACTAAAGAAACAACTTTTATCTGCCATTTGTTAAAGAATTGCATTTCTTTTCCAAATACAAGTTCTCATACGAAAATCAATACCTCAAGCCAGTTCCCTTTCCTCACCAGTTAACACTGATCGGATTACTTCACCATCTCCAGTACCCAACCCAACCAAGAAAAGAAATCACAACGCTGTTACCAAGATACACTCAATACACTAACAAAAGAAGGTACATACTTGACAAAACGTGTAAATTATCATATTCACAACTACCCAGATGATGAAATCGATGGACCTACTTAAAAATGTAATGAAAATAGCCGAAGATCAGACGGGTAAGTAAAAAGGATCAATCTTTACCACAAACGGAACAAATCCAAGTAAACCCATACAAAACAAAGTCAATGCAATCTCCAAGATGATCCAAGAAAGCTGGAAAAAGAAGAATAGGGTTACTTACCCAGCCATGAGAGAGCTGCGAGGGCAGTCAACAAATATGATTCAAAATCACTCCCCAAGAAGTGAACTTTAATTGAAGAGAGCCAAAAAAAAAGGTTTCTTTTTTCTACAAACCTTTTCAAAATTCAAATCTTAATCAATTTGTTCACTTCGGTCTTCGAGATTTAAAATAAAACAACCGTGTTCACTCTTCACTGTTCTTTCTGTACGGTCTGCTAATGGAAAGGCAGACAAAAAGAAATGGAAATAAGAAATCAAATACTTGGAATGTGAAACGAAAACGCCAGTCTGACTATGGTGGTGACTGGTGAGGGGGGATCGGGTACTCGACCGTTTACGTCTTGGTCCCATGCTCCCACTTTTCAAGGGCCATGAATTGTCCTGAATCTAATCGGCACATAAAATGTTCAATCCACGATCCGCTGATTGGAAGAGAGGAAGACAAACGATCAACTCAGGATAGGCATAGGCCCTAAGCTATGATTGAACTGGACTTGTCCTGTCATGAACATGAATGCATACTCACCGGTCTTGAGCCGTTTCAGTTGTCGTTTTTAAACCAATTGTTTTAGAATTAAATGCTATAACACCTTTTTTAATATTTTATAAAATTTGAAATATTAAATATAATTATTTTAAAACAATTTATTTTAGTTAGTATAAAAATTATTATTAAAATTTTAATAAAATACTGATATATATATATATATATATATATACACAATATCTTTGTAAAATTTACAAAAAGAATACATGAATGACCCTCCTTTGACCCTCATAAAATGGGGGATCTTGTGTATGTAGTACATTGACTTTTAACTTTATATTATAATATAGAGTAATGTTAATTTGCAAAAATTTTAAAATAATAAAATTATACCAATCATCAACAACTTGTATGTTTGTCAATTAATTTCAATTTTAATGCTTATTCTAGTAAAAATATAATATTAATGAAATATTTATATTGTTAATATTAATGGAATACTGATATTTTTTTATTTTCTTCATATGGGTAATTTAGCCCTCAAGGGGTGTGGCTTGATGGTTGAGAGCGGGACTTGACTTTGGTTAGGTCCCAGGTTCGATTCTATGGTAGCCCCTCTTGTAAGAGCCTGGGACAGCCGGGGTTTTACTTGTAGATGGAGAACTAGTTAGGCCCTCAATGATGAGGTGTGACCGCTTGGCCCGCCTGTAGGGTGGTGCGCCAGTTAGGCCCTCAGACAGGTGTGCCCGCTTGGCCTGCCTACGGGATTTCCTCGAATGCAAAAAAAAAGATAATTTAAAATCAAATTTTCTATTAGTTAAGAATAAGATTGTGTAATATTAAACTTTATATTTTAGCAAAATTTTTACTAAATTATTATTATTTCTCAAAATCAATTTTCCTTACATTCACAAATTGACAATTCAAAACGTACCATTTTAAACAATAAAGCACTCATTTGGTCACATGCTCCTAATTTCCAATACCATTGGGTCAAGCTGGCTAGTAGTTGATTAGGCCAACCTACTCAAGTTAGTGACAAAGGAAGAGGTTGAACAAAGTAAAAAGTTTTGGTTTAATTTATTTTAATAACTATTATTAATAACCATTGCTATTATTTATGTCTTCTTATGCTTTTGGGAATAATCCAAAGATTTTCCATTTAAGATTAAAAAAAAAAGAAAAACTAAAATATGTGTAATGATATAGTTCGTAGTTTGGTAGACTCGTAACTTCATAATTAATGAGATGGTTCTCTTCTCCAAGTTATGTCCTACTTTGATAAGTAGGACCAATTTAAACCTAACCATCGAGACAAGTACAAGCTAAACCATTATAATTGGTGGTTAAACATTCTAATCCATTGATCTGTGTTCTTAATCAATGCTAAAAGCTTAAACCTAACGTTTGGAGGGTTACAGATCCTGTCACGAACTTGGAAAACTTAACTCTCCATGGCTGAACCTAAAAACCAGATATGGTTTTTTTAATGATAGTCATATGAATTTGGAGCAAACTACTTATGTGGCAGGTGTTGATTCATGGGACCAAAATACAAGTCAAGAACACCAAATCATGTGAAAAAGCAACGTTCCAATGAAAAAAAAAGAAGAAGGGTGAATGGGAAGTTTCGATACTAAAGCTGTTAGTCAACGTTATTAGACAAGTGCAATATAATTAAGGTTGTTGTTGACACACAGATAGGATAGTAGTAAATTTATTAGGTATGGGCAAAATAGATTGTCAATGATCTTGTAAAGTTGGAAACAAATGCTTTATTATACCAGTTTCAAAGTAAAACATTTTTTTAAAGTATGTAATTAAGAATGGCCAAGAAAAAGTACCCGTTTTTTGTTTTTTAATAAGGGAATCAAAAGACAAGTTACGTGATGTATCGTAGGTAACATACTCCCGATTCATCTTCTACTATGAGAGGGATGCAACCTTTAGGTGGGTGCTCAAAAGTAGTGATGCCTAAAGGCAGTTGATCTGCAAAATTTGCGAGTCAGTCGGCACAACGATTACCTTCGTGGTAAATATGACGAATCAGGACAACCCAGTTGCGGGATGCCCAACACAAGAGAGTTTAAGGAATTAGCCCGCGTTTGCGGAGAAGAGAGCAGGTCGGTTACAGTGCGCGAATCCACTTCCAAGACCATGTGACGTTAGTCCAAAAACCAAGCGAGTTGAAGGCTCGAAAGCACTCCCCAAAATTCTGCTATCAACAGGGAACATCCGCCAATGTTCTGAGCAAAATCTCTCAATCAATTGTCGGAGCTGTGGCAAATTAGCCCTCCTGCGGTGGCAGAATTGCTGGAACCTTTGAACGCACTATCAGTATTAAGTTTTATCCAGCCTAGAGCAGGTTTGCACTAGGCTACAGGAATGACTTGTCAAGTGACCGCGAGTAGTTGAGTCCGATATTGCCAGGCAGTAGCCAAGTAGATTCGGTGAACATAAGTCAAAACAGGTTGCTTCGGTGAGGTCGGCTAGGATAGTACTAGATTTAATATTAACCTAAAGGACTAAATTTTTACTCATTGATCGGATCAAGTTCAAACCTTTTATTATAAAATTTTCAAGTTTCGAATTATTTTCAATCAATATATAAATATTTAAATTAAATAGAGCGTCAAATTATCCAATTAAGTTTAAATTTAAATTCTCGACATAAATTAAACTTTTAACTAAATTCAAAACCGAAAACAAAATTTCAAGTTGAGCTCGGTTCAGGTGACTCGAGTTCGATCGACCTTAGCTATTATTCTTTTATGTGATCACGACATCACCATGTTTTGTTCGTAAGGAATCAAACTTTTTATTTTTTGTACTTTTGAAATAATTGAAAGAGATAATAATGGATATAATTAAAATAATTGTATGTTAAAAATCCTCAATTTTTGCACTCGGGAGGATCTCTTATGTGAGATGAGAGTCTATTAGTTAGAAGTAGAGCTATGTACATTAAGTTTCTGATTAGTTTAGCTTATATCAGTAGAGCTTTTATCAGTAGGGCTTTTTTTGTTTAACTGTCATTTAAAAAATAGTTTTTTTAAGAGCTTTATACAATAGACTATTTGGCAACATAAAAATAAAAACATTTTGTAATAAAAATTATTTCTGCATATAAATATTATTTAAAACATATTAAACAATATGTAAAGCACAATATATTAATTATTATATAATTTTAAATCATATGAAACATTAATAAAAATACATGAAACCAAATAT
>JANIHY010000001.1:579289-591098 GCA_027479065.1 Erythroxylum brevipes
TTCAGTTGTATGTATATGATCGGATACTGATATTAGGGTTTTATGAAATGGAATGAGAAAGACTATTTGGTTTTAAATTTTAGTGAATGTGATTTTACTGCAATATGTTAATTGATGCCATGAGGTTTATAGAAATGATCGTATCGTAGTGCACCCTCGTCGTAGGTTATACATCGGTACGACCTACGGGCGCCCCGGCGTATACTCTACGGTGAGGGGGCGCTACATGTAGGCAATCGATTTATTATGTAAAATGTAGTACCAAAAGCTTAAGTCCAATAATCTGTGTAAATAGAGGAATATTGAGGTAAAGCCAAACCAGACTCTATAATATGTTGGTGTTTTCTTTCCTCACATCCATTATGTTCTGGAGTTTGAAGACAGGAATCATGCTAAGTTATTTCATTTTCAAGTAAATATGATTACAAGGTTTGATTTTTCCTGCCCAATTAGGTTGAAATCTTTTTATTTGTTGATCAAAAAAAAATTCAACAATATAATGAAACTTGATAAAAATGCTAAGTACTTCAGATTTATACTTAATAAAACAAATCCAAAAATATTTTAAATAATGATCACAAAGCAGTACACAATATCAGTTGCCATCTATGAAAGGAACAGGAGATGGACCCCAAAGATTAGAACAAATTAAATCAAGTGGACCATTAGCTTTAAAATGAGAGACTGAAAAAGGTAACTTATGACTCTTACTGACACTATAAGTATGACAAACACTCAATTTATCAGGAGAAATAAAAAGAATTTTATTTTGTTGAAGAGCTTGTCGAACTATTTGATAATTTGCATGTCCCAAACGTTAATGTCACTACTTTAGAGTGTAAGTCATTGTGGTTACTGGACTACGAGGCTGTCGAATGGATTCTAAGAGCATAGAGTATAGGCCATTATCATTATGGCCAAAATGAAGGAGCTCCTTCGTGTGGATATCTTTAATCATGAAACAATTGGGAAAGAATTCAACAAAAATGTTATTGGCGTTAATAAAAGCATAAATAGACAATAAATTCTAACAAGAAGAAGGAATGCATAAGACATTATGAAGCTGAAAAGAATTATCCAAAGATTGATAAAAAATGATGAACCAACATGAGAGATAAGGAGGAATTTACCATTGCCAATTTTGATTGCTTAAGGATAATGATACTCATTATAAATGGTAAGATTTTCTAAATCAGGAGTAAGATTATAAGTTGCTCCAGTGTCCAGGATCCAAGATTGAGGTTGCATAGTTTATGTTGCCACATTAAAAGCTGGTTTGACTTAGTTTAAGTTTTGTTATCGTGGGTTTGTGTCTTTATAATGTCGTGAGGGATATTGCTAGAGATATGACCAAACCCTTTATAATTATAATCCTGAATATTGTTTATCGAATTGCTAGTTATGTAAGAATTATGAGGAAGCTTATATGAAGATCAAAAAATTCCAACACAAAAGTACCAACATTGGAACGGTCTCTACCACGCGTCATCACTCGATTTCTTCCTCTACCACGAGATGAATATCCTCCCATAGTTGAATTCACATAGTGAGTTGTAGGTTGTATAAGTGGCTTCGCATCTATTTTAGCAGTAAGATTAAGTAATAATCCATATAAATCATAAAAAATAGCATCTAAACGATTTGCAAGAAACTAAATGAGGAGTCTATACATTGAACCCGAGCCATTAATAACAACCTGAACTAAATCATCCTCTATGATAGGACTGTTAAGTGCTACCAACTAATCAAACATTCCTTTTACTCATTGAGTATATTGCGTAATAAATTCCTTATGTTCCTTTGTTAGTTTAAAATTTTTTGCTTTAATGGTTCATACCTATGACTTAGAACCCGGAGCATAAGTATTGGCTAATTTTTGTCATATCGTATAGGAGCTGGAAACACCAACAACTTGAGGAATAAAGCTCTCACTAATAGACTCAATGATCCAACTGAGAATTGATTGGTCTTGTTTATATAAGTCAAGATAAGTTGGATTTGATTTATCATTAATTTGTTGAGGTGGTATCATGTAGGTGCCAATAACATATTTTGTTAAATCATAACTATGTAAAAGACGTAGAAGTTCTACCTTCCAAACTAGATAAGTATTAGAATTTAATTTGATAGATAGCTGATGTGTGATGTTTGGAAAAGCTGAAATATGAAAAGTAGTCAATAAAGAAAAAGAAAGATGAAGGCATAAGAGTTCCCTCGGTAGACATTGTAGCTTCTTAGGTTATTAGATCACAAAAAGCTCATGATACCATGGGAAAAATATTTAGAAAGGCAAATACACTTCATTTATGTTGAGGATAAGATACATATATAGAGTTTACAAAACTGTAGAATAAGTTTAGATAATGTCTATCTAAACTGTAAGATAAGTCGATAATGACAAACCAAATAATAATGGTTATAATAGGTATGGACTCTAGTTATCCTTTTCAATCATAATTGAATTGTGGTTGATGTATCAATAATACACAAACATACAGAGTATTTAATTTTTGTCTCGAGTGTGTGATTACTTAAGTAAGGATTATAATTATTGATCTGAATTACAAGGATTATATACTCTTTATGATCTTTCATTTTTTTAAAAATTCATTCTCTTCAACTTTTGTTAAAGGATATCATTATAAATTAATCCAATAGTAATGACATGAAAATTTAATCTATCTCTTAAACTTGATTTGAATTAATAATTTATTACAATTATCTTAAATTATCGATATTAGTCAGGTTTAAATGGTTCAAATCAAGTTTAAAATTTGAGTTAAATTATTATATCATCAATATTTAATTGATCTACGTGAGATATTAACATTCTATCTATTTCGTTGTGATTTCTATCTCTTTAGCCTTTGAGAGCGGCTTGTTCTTATTATGACTCATTTGTTGGTTTATTCCCATATTGGAAAGAAGAGAGGGAGGGGGGTGGCTTACAACCTATAAATAAACCCCCTCCCCCTCCCATTTATATATCCCAAGTCAAAAACAAATATTTACTCTTAGTAAGAGTAGTAAGTTTTTGTGAGTAAAATTTTTGGGGTGTATTGGGGTAAGGGTTTGAGAGTGTGTGAAAACACTTGTGAGTTGAGTGTTGAGTATAAACACTTGTAAGTGTTGTTTTTCTCCCTAATAAAAAGGGTGTGCAGTAGCTCCGGAGACGTAGGCATAATTTGGCCGAACTCCGTTATCAACTTTTGTGTTGTGTGTTTGTTCTATTGGCTTTCTAGTAGTGTGGAAATAGTTTAATTTCCTAACATAATTTCCCACCCTAAAATCACATGTAAAAGCAAAAATGACAAATCTTATGTTTGGATTCTTCTTATTTAACAGAATTAGATTTACTTGCAATACCGAGCAGGTCTATATGCCATAGTCTGTGAGCACCTAACACTGCCACAAGATCACGAAACTGAGTCAAAACAAGCAACTACAAGTTACCAAACCCTTATAAAACTATGTGATTCAGTCGTGCCAGGTCTAGTCAGTGCTTATTGTTGACAGTCACCGCTACTTCTGCTGGTACATACATGTCCAACTAAAGGTAATTATATTGTATCTCCATACTCATCAGTTGCTTTCTGTTTCTCTTCTTCTTCTTCTTCTTCTTCTTCCATAAATTTAGCAACAGATGGCAAAAATGGTCAGGAATGATACTTGCCAGTGTTGGTTTGTTTATACTGAAAATCTTTCAGGTTAGTGTCTGCTTAATCCCAACCGCCTAACAGATACCATTGTTTGTCTACTGGAAAATAACTAAATGCACATTTCTGATTTCAAGGTCTGGCTGCTTGTTTATAGTATGGTATAGTTCTTCCAAAGATAGAAATCCCAAGAAGATAGACATTCTATAAGTAGAAATCTCAGTTTTACTGACATGAACATGAGCTAAAAACAGCAAAAGGGGACTTCACTGTGAATATCTATGATGATCAGTCTACCATTAAGGGTTCATTTTCTGAAAGTGACGATACAGAGGAAAGGTCCTCAGGAGTACAATATATAGACTATTGTGTAATGCATTTAAGACTTTTCTTGCAAAACAATTTCAAATCAGTAGCAGATTATCATGTAATACTGTCTTCTTTGTTCTATTCTACCTGTAAAGGTGAAAATCTAAGGAAAAGAGAAAGATAACGTATGATTGTTTGTCCTACAGTTTAGAGCTGAAAGTACATCGACAACAAATTAGGTAAAAAGCAATGTCTAAGAAACCTAAACACCATTATAATTCTGATCTATCTAAGCTGACAATCATAAATAATGACTCGTACCTAACCACCACATTGATGTAATCCTTCCGATTGCTTATGTATCGATCAGATTCAAGGATTTGGAATATCTCCTCCCAATTGAGGATCCAATTCCGTCTAATTCGGGTTTGGTTTGCAATTAATGTCATGAATCCAAAGACGAAGAACATCTCACCACCTTCTCCTCGTGTCTTTTAGGTCATCTTCCAGAAACTCATTATTGGATTGATTTTAACCGATTAGAGTACCTTAATTTTCATTGCTGTCTTCATCTTCTGTCTCTATTGCACCTGTCGATCAAGATCATATCGTCATCGAGTGGGAGATCTTAATAGACCTAACTCATCAAAAATTAGCTTAAGAAGAGAGGTTTGCAAACTATTATAAACGACTGAATGTACTCACAATTGTTCGATATAAAATTCTTGACACACTCCCCAGCTCAAAGCAGGACTGAACATTGTTTGGCATAATGAACAAAGGAACAAAATTGGATACCGCTTCAAACCATCGAAACAAACGAATTCTGATATCATGTTGAAAGGCCTAACTCATTCCCAAAAGTTAGCTTGAGAGAAGTTTACACACTATTGTAAATGACCGAATGTACTCACACTTGTCCGATGTGGGATTCTTGACAAAAAATCACTAAAAATATTAAAATTGCTAGAACATATTTTTTGATTTAAATTAAGCAATTTTTACGATATTATTTTTTAAAAAACTTTATCAACTATTAAAAATTTAAGTACAATTTCGTGAAAATTGTAAAGTAAAAAAAAGCCCCTTTTATTTAGTGAAGTATTTCTATATACGATCATATTAGTATTTTGTTATGATTGAGAAACCGAATTAGTTTGAGTGATTTAATCATAAAAAACTTGAATAAATTAAGTTTTTAATTTAGTTTTTTAACTTTTTAGTTCGATTTATTTTAATAATTATCATTGTTAAAAATAGATTAATTTATTAATTAACTAATTAATTTTAATAAACTAATTAATTTTTATAAACTAAAATAAATTGATTAATTTTGGTTTAATAGTCTTTCCTTTTAATTAAACTTTAACTTAAGAGCAATCTCCATCAATATTATTTCAAATATTTTCTATTTAATTTTATGTCTTAAATTTCTTTCTTATTTTTAATTATTCATTAATTACTGATATAATTGTTATTAATTATGTTAACTATAAAACTTCTAGTAAATTGAATATTACATGGTAACTATATATTTTTATGTAGACTATATTTTGTAAAATAGAGCATTTAACATTGCATTGAGCTATAAATCTTGGAAGATGGATGATAATGAATTGCTTTGAGAACATAATAAGGTAAGCATATCCTTTCGTGTGTAGGTTACGCAAGTGGCAATAATTAAATACAACTAAAATTTGCAATTATTTTAATAAACTAAAATTTGCAATTATTTTAATAAAAAATTTGTGATCAATTTTTAATAGTTATTATTATTCATTATCATAACTAATAAAATTATTTTAAAATAAAATTATTATTATTAATTAAAAAAAAATAACGACTGATAACTACTAAAAATTGACTATATAATAATTGATCCAACTTCTGAAACTGACAGCTTTAAAAGTATATATAGTACTTCGTGAAAATTAAAGCCGATTGGACAATGAAAGAGAGCCTCTATCTTCCAAAACTTATTATGTTTTATGTTTGAACCAGTAAAACACATAAAGGGTAATCATTACATCAGCCATAGGAGCAGACTAGTTTCATGAAATATTACAGGTGATCAAACTACCAGATTCTTCCCTACCCTTGTACTCCCTTATATGGTGCAGACGGTAGATGCACCCGTTTTTTGTGTGCCATCCAGTGGTCAAGATCAGTCATTCATTCATTAACACAGAAAGAAGAACAGGAGAATTGATCCCTATATGTTGATGCTGAGTCCTAATTACAGTTAAAGGGCATAAGTTGCATGCACTACTACAATCACGGAAAAGATTCAAAACTACTACACTTGGTTGCTACTTCAATTTCGTAAGTCTTGATTGTACATTTTGGAACAACAAGTTACAAAGTTGTAAATCTTTTTAGATTTGTTTCCCTCAATATTTTGTTAATAATTTATCAATATCAAGTTAAAAGAAAAAAGTTGACATTTGTGTTGACGGATCATAATTTTATTTATCACAATTTAATTCATTACCCCTATAATTTTAGTATTATATAAGAGTAATTATCATTATTAATTTCTGATAAAAAGTATAACCATCATTTGGTAGGATGTTCAGCAGAAGCAAAGACTGAGAGTCAATATATAATATGATTTTTCTACTTGCTAGCGAAGAGTCAAGGTAGCAATGAATATCTCTTATATAGCGATGAACTCAAGTCATCAATCACAACTTAACATCATCAATAATTATCATGCTACAATCATTAGTTAACCCTAAAACTCCACCGTTGGATCATACAATTTTATTTAAATCTAGACAGATAACTTCTTAAATCACTTATACTGAATAATATTTAACTCTTGAACTACTTTTTCATAGATGTTATATAATATTAGAAGTCAAGTTTACTTCATTCATTGTTGAATCATTCCCTGATTTCATCGTCACTAGTCAGTTAACTCAATGTCAGCCGACTCTCCCATTTTGTTCAGAAGATTCAATTCGAGTCTCTAACCAATTAAAGGTAAAGCTATGTATAGATTAAGGTCAGCAGAATCATGAAGATGGTTAGGGTTAACTTGTAAAAAGTGCAGTACTGATGTGTATCATTTCTATGGTTAACACTAACTGCAAAAGTAGACAAAGTTAGAAGCCTATAAGTACCTTCATCATTAATAACATAAAATAAGTAGATGTCATGATCGATTTGTTACACAACAATCAATTCTGAAGAAACCCTTTTAAATTTAAAGTAAAAAAGAGCAGCACATGACAAGAAATCAAGAGTAGGTGGGATACGAGGGAAGGGGGTTTAGGCTTTAGATATTATGAAAATAAGCTTCCGTAGTTAACAGCAATAGGAAATGGAGGCCACTGGTTGTCTATGAAGTGGGGATGAAAACCACTGGAGTTTGAGCTAGAGGGGATGGGAACTGGGATAGGGTTTTGTTGATCGGTATTCAGTAAGGAAACTGAATCAGAATAATGGTCTTGAGAGGTTAGTGCTGCCATTAAAGCAGAAGTAAGGTTTTGCTCTTGGGCTAAGAGGCTGGAACTAGTGAAAGGAATGTTAGGGTTTTGTAGGTTGACATTACCTCTAGCATTACTGATGTCCCAGTTGACAGGAAACCCTGTAATCTCCTTCTCGAGGTTAGGGTCACTAGGAACTGCAACGGTGGGAGTGAAATCGTTAATGGAATATGACCTTGGTACTCTAGTTACACGCAAGAATTTGTTACTGATCGTCACAGAATCCTTTTGATGTTGCAGAAAGTCAGTACTAGGTACTTCAACTTCCACTTTGGAGTTCGTTTCTTGGTTTACAGAACTCAAGTTTTCATTGTTTTCTAGTGAGGTAATAGGCTCTTTCTGGTTCAAAAAGTTAGGGTTTGCTTGTTCTGCTTTCTCAAGGACTTTGATCTTCGTCTTCTCTCTTGTTCTCTCCCTTGCCCTTGCTCTTGCCTTGTCCCTCGACTCTCTGGCGAGAAGATTCAAAGTTGTTTTCTGGGACTTTTTGCGCTTTTTTTCTGTGGGAATCTTTCTCACATACGAGCTCGCCTCTGCTAAAACCACTGATCTCTTGCCTTCAGCTTGATTCATACCTGACATAGCACACTCTGGAGCAGAACCAACAAAGTTTTCACCAAGACTATTGCTTCTCTTCACTCTAGAAAAATTATCTGTGAGTTCTTTAATTGCAGACTTCGACTTGGATAGCAACCACTCAATGGTTTTGCTTGCTTTATCAAATCCCAACGTGTCCTGAAGATCAAAGAACTTCCTAGCAATCTGGAGAGACAACCTCATTCTCCTATCTCTTGGTCCTTTGGCAGTGTGGATTTTGCTGTGCCTGTCCTTTTTACCTGTTCTTCTTGGTTGTTTGACAGTACTAACATTACTTATCTTCTTCATATTGTTAATTCTCGTTCCCTCCTTTGAATCTGCTGGGTTAATCTCTCTGTGATCAGCTACCAAACCAGTTCTGCTCGAGATGTGTTGTTGAAACAGGAACTGGCTAACAAGTAACTCATCATCAACCGATGAGAACTCCAAGAATGGTGAAGCTTGATCTGCATATGCCTGCAATGGAATGATAGGGTTTTGAGAACAGGTAGTGAAAGAGATTTGATTCATGATATGGTTAACCTAGAGGAAAGTGTTGAAGCTGCTGTTTGTTGTAGAGGAGTACAACTATAGGCACTAATACTATTAATAGACCTTACTTTTAAAAGACTATCTGAGGTATGAATAATCAACCCTGAACAAGGTTGAAAAAACAGTAGAAAAATTAAACTCAGAGAACCAGACTTACATTACAGTACACAGAAACATAGGTTATTCATATGAATCTTATCTTTTTCAGAAACGAAAAGATAGTGATAAGTTTTGATTCATTATGACTTGAAAAATAGCAACACTTCACGTGGCTAGAGTTGGGTTTCCTGATAGCAACCACACATAATGTTTCTTTTCTTGCTTAGTTGGGAGAGAAAGAAAGAGACTGCAACTAGGGTTAGCTCTATTAGGGGGCAGAAAGTAGTAGACATGGACGCCTCTCTAGGAGACCTAAGAGAAGAAGGACAAGTAATTATGTGCACAAGAGAGAGTGATCTGTGAAATATTGCATTTACCTACCATGCTGGGTAAAAACTTTCTTTGACTGAAAGGCTGGCGTCTATTTATATGATTCTTCATGTATATTGTTTACCATTTCTTATTCCCATACCCTAGGTTGGTCTAAATTCAAGTCACTTCCTTGTTGTACAAAGAAGGATAAGAAACTAAAAGGGTTTAATTATTTTGATTTTTTTAATTTAATGTCCATTTTTTTAAAAATTCATTAAGTATTGAAATTTTAAGAAAATTAGTCGACATAATTAATTATCTCTATTAATATTTTGCTTATTTGGTTATATTCACTTCATTCTTAACATCATCATATTGAATGAGTTATGACATAAGAAGTTTCACACACACATATATGTATGTATGTATGTATATATTTTTCTATTTCTTTTGCATGAATTCCTCTCAAGAAGATACAAGATTTAGAGGTCTAACAATCCGCAGCTTTATTCCTAATATATATATATGTGTGTGTGTGTGCGCAATAATAATATCCAATAAAAATTTCGTTGAGATACATGATTTAGGAAGGTCTAGTAATGTACAACCTTACTGGATATTGTATAAATTAGTTCCTATGTTTTCATAATTACAAGCATCAACTGACATGAAAAATTGGGAGCTTTAGGTTCACTTTTATTTACACTTTCTCTAATGACAAGTGGCTAACTTTCTGAGTATGAATCCATATGCTCAAATTGGAATGGTGGACATAGTCTCAATTCTCAAACTTAAAACACATAGAGCTTGGAAGATTGAATTGTTATGCAGTTATGGTACTCGAAGGAATGGAAGTTTTTGTCCCAATCTGGATTTCTTATTTATGCAGTTGTAAATTAGTGCAAGTTCTATATATTAAGTTAAAGCACTACAAACTAGTTGTGTAAATTATTGCTAGGTAGCTTGAAAATGTTCTCAATATCTAATAAATTCTTTACATGAAAATTGTCAAAATTAGCATACTACATAAGTGTCATTTCTCTATATTAAACAGTATATGCTATTCATGTAACTAGTTGATAGGCAAGTTGTACCCTAATAAATGGAGCCTAATCATTGCTCCTTTGTTACTGTTTTGCACAGGAAAGTTCCTCAAGTCGGTTGATTCACACGTATCAATGGTAACAGGAATGAGAATAAATACCAGATTGATTCATATGTATCAGTGATAATAGAAACAAGAATAAATACCAACTGCTGTTTTTTATACATATTGATGTCTTCGTAACTCCTAAATCAAGCATTCTCTGAGTATAATTATACAAAGGCCAAATATGTAATTTACATGTTATACTTTTACAAAGTATTTAAATAAATCTTTTTGTTATTTCTGATACTATATTCGACCTTATGTTATTAAAAAGATTTTTATCATACTCTGAAAAAAGTACAAAATTGTAATAATGAGAGTTTCCTTAGATCTTTTATAAAATATTAAATTGAAAATTTACACTTTTGGTTAACATTTAAAGATATTATTTTTAATCTCATGGCAGCATCTAATGAATCTAAATTATTTAACAACAATGCCATATAAAATAAATTAACGATTTGAATAGTAGAAATTGACATAAATTTAATTTTATTATGGTTTAGAGTACTATTAATATTATTTTTAAAATGTTAAAATATAACAAGATATTATAAATAAAGATATAAGCATAATTAAATCTTTTAAAAAACGTCTTGAGTGTGATTAGGACATTCGACTTTATAGAATTTAAGGTCATTTCCTCAACATTGATTGAAGCAGGCCAAAATGTAACTCGAATCTTCGTCGGCAGACTCAAATTATGAAACTACAAATTAATGTACACCTCAGATTAATTAATGCCCTGTAGCTACTTTGTACTAGTATTATCTTGTACTTCCCATATTTAATTTAACATTGGTTCAGCTTGACTCTAGCGAGGCTGCACGTTCTTATTGGGATCCATGAATACGATTGTCTCTAACAAGAATTTCTGCAAAACAACACAAGGCACATTGGGGGTTGGTATCCGGCAAGCTTTTCCGAAGTTCAAGTTAGTCTTTTTGTGAGGGTTTTGGTCGCTGTAAAATAGAGAAAGCTAGGATTCTGATCACGTACCCGTATCATGACAGAGTTATATCTTATATATGGGATAGATGCTAGGTTTTAGTCTTTACGTATGCATGAGAGACTTTTATCTGTGAGTGGGTCGTGGATGCGTGGACTAGGACTTGGGTCTAGTATAGTTGATAGCTATTAGATCAATCCATGCGGGATGGACTAATTGGTTCATTAGTTGTTTTGAGTAAGTTTGGGCCTAATACGATCGAGCCAACCAAACATCATATTTATGTCCTTGGACTGTGGAAAGGTGTAAACTGAGGGTAGTAAATCATTAATTTGATCTTGAAGATAAAGGGTTCGTGAACTGTTGCTGAACAAAGCTAATAAAGCTGAGAAGAATGCAGATAGTACTTGAGCTTAGGATGATCATAGGTTCAATTTTACTGTTTCAGTAAATACTGCAGGCACCAGAAAGTTGAAGTGTCTGGTGATCTCAACTTGCACGAACATTGGAAAGTAGTTTAATTGAATCAATAGTTAGGGTAAAAGATAAGGATTCTCATTTGTGATTAAATTAACTTTAAAATTTTCATTATTTTTATTATTTTCAAATTTTTTTATAAAATATCATTTTAGAAAATAACAACAAAAAATATATTTTGGTCACTAACTTAGAACCACGCGCATCTAAAGCGCCTTTTACTAAGATCAATGTAGTTGTA
>JANIHY010000001.1:649692-664482 GCA_027479065.1 Erythroxylum brevipes
ACTAGTCATATTTCATCAAAAAGATTAAAAAAAAGATCACTAATCATAATATTCATTCAAGTTGAAATCATCAAAATCAAGACATTTTAAATAGACCCGCCGGTTCTTTCTTTCACCGGTTCAACGGTTTTTATGGGCTAAATCGGACCGTTTCATGCTCCGGGTCACCGGTTTTCCGGTTCAACCGACCAGTTCGGTCTGCCTTTTAAAACACTGCCTAAAACTATATCAAAATTTAACTATTAAATTCAAAGGTCTTAGTGCTGAATTAAAATTTAGTACCGTTTATTACTCTTTAAAACGGGAGTGAGCAAGCAAAGGACCTGACCAGCCCTTCTTCATCCACAATTGTTTTCTCATAACCAAAAGTAAATATGTTTTCAAATTCAATAACAAGGGGCAATCAAGCTGACTCCTGGCTGAAGATTTAAGAAAAGTAGAAACTTCACCCAAAATAAACAAGTAATCCATAAGCACAGGCAAGTGCGAGCAAATAGCTAAAGTGCAAATTGGAAACTGAGCAGAATATACTATTTACATTTTGCCTAATATACCGATCCAGAATGCCTGCCTAACATCAATATACAAAGAAAAATGACAATAGCAAATTTAACAAATTTATTTAAATAATCAGATGCACCCAAAAACAAGAAACAGTCTTACATAATACCAAACACACAAAAAAATGTGCATCAAAACAACATAAATCGCTTAGTGAGATATCCAGTGGCTATATGTTACCTTGATGTCACTTCCCCGAAACAAAATGTATTCATAAACTCTGTCACTTGGTGGGATTTGTGGACCATCTTTTTTCCGCCCCTCTGTTCCAAATGATCGCACTGCCAATACAAATGCAGGTTAGCAAATACGTCAGACTCAAAACCATAATAACCACGCCAAAATCACTGTTTCTTTGTGAAGGATTTCTTTGTTAGACTTTGGCATTGAACTATATACAGAAAACCATTGCATTACCATTTCCTTTCATAAATCAACAATCTTGCCCCACATTAACAAAGCGTAACGATAACCATAGAGCATAAACAATTACAAGAACACCAACACATGTGGTTCAGTGCTTAAATCGTCCCAACCCATTACCAACAATCTTCAAAGTAAAAAAAGAAAAAAAAAAAGAAAAGGTAAATCCCAAGATTCAAACACTGCAACTAGGTCAAACGCACTAACCAAAACCAACCGAAAACTCGTACACAGCCTAATAAACCACAAAATAAAAAGAGTCAAGCAAGAGATGCAGAAAACCACAAAATAAAAAGAGTCAAGCAAGAGATGCAGAAAACCACAAATCAATTACAGAAAGGTACCATTTTTAAGGCCAATACTGGACACTTCAGTGTTGATATTGTACAGAACACCCTCGTAACGGATCTCACTCTTGGATGTCAAGCTTATTAAACTCCCTATGTACGAGTCCGCCGTCGAATTCGATCTCGACGTCGATGCCGAATTGGTACTATTCTCAGCCGCCATAACCTAATCCCACTTTTAGCTCCAATCAGAACGCAATCTATACAGACACTGATACGCACTGCCTACAAATCTACCAATCTATTCCTATATCGAAGACTGAGAGCGAAAGCCCCCAACTTGTATAGAGAGGTAATAGAGAGAGACAGAAGTCAGGGTTTAGATTGAGTTTTGCGATTAATCGGTTAGGGGAAAATTGGAGAAAAGAGAAAATGGTCTTTTGGTAAATTGGTTGCAGATTGCAATACAGCCAATAGGAAAACGCCACGTGGTGAAATATGGACATTTTAGTCTTTTTACTAAATTTGAGAAATCATGATTGCTCTTCTTTTTTCTTTCATTTTTTTCTATTTTCTTCATAATTTATACAATAAAATATTAAGATATTTAAATATTATCAAATACTTAATACAATTATTTTTTATTGAGTTTCTTATTAGTTTTATTATTATTATTATTATTATTATGTATTTGAATCTTTGTATTAAATACTGTTCGTATTATCATTATTACGTGTGATTTATTATTCTTATTTTTTTACTTATTTATTTCTGTTAACTTGCATCGCTTTTTTTTTCTATCATATCTACATGTGAATTTATCGGAAGCAACCTCTCTATTATATAGAGGTAAAGCTGCATACTATTAGACCTCTCCAGATTTCGCTTCAATGCGGAATTTCAAGTTGAGTGTAATGATAATGATGATGATCAAATATTTAATTTTAAATTAAATTCTAATGTAAATATTATATTATGATTAAAGTTTTGTCATACCTAAAACATTTTTTTGTAATTATAAGTTAAATTCAAAATATTCATTAAAACTAACGTTTATAATAATTATAAATCAATTAAATAAAATTAATTAATTAATTAATTAATTGATAAAATTTTAAAATAAATGATTTAAAAATTTTAAGTTGAACCGTTTAGGTTTTTAATGATCGGAAAAAAAAAAGGAAACATGATGCTAATTGCTAAATCTTTGGGGGCATTGTCGTGATTTCACTAACCAAACGGTAAGATTCAGGGGAAATGACACTAACGCCTTGTTTAATATCGAAGGTGTCGGTTCCATAACTTGACAAGTTGGGGTTTAAAACGTCAATTCGTATCACCGAACAAAATTAGCCACATTCCCTGAATATCCCCATTGACGCAGGCGAAGTAACAAAAATCTAACAGTAGAGGCCATCCATTTCAGTTCGTTGATCGGACGATGTTCACGCCGCAGAGGAAGTCGTCCCCGGCGCTGGCTTTCTCGCCCAGGTCTGACAGTCGCAGACCGGTTATCGGAAATGCGTTTGCTGGGGCTTCAAACCCTAAATTTGGGGGCGGGAAAGGGAAGGCAGTGGCTTTTGTCGACGCGCCGCCGCTTCCGCCGCCGCCGGTTGGATTGATAAGTGATGGTGGTGCGGTGGCGGAGGCGGAGGCGGAGGATATGGAGGATTGGAAGCGGTTTAGGGAGGCGGGTTTGTTGAACGAGGCGGAAATGGAGAGGAAGGATCGTGAAGCGCTTCTTGAGAAGGCCTCGATGCTTGAAAAGAAGGTTCTTTGATTTTATTACTGCATTTTGGTTTTTATGGAGTTTATTGAAATGGTCAAACCTTTGCTTCTTGATTGATATTTATTGCAATTTGTTATCCTTTTTACTTTCTGTTTTCGTTCTGTAGTGACAAGTTCCTTATTGACGGCTTTTAACGTGGCAAATTGATTCTACCTTGAAAGTTATATTTGTAAATATTGATCTTGAGTGAGTTATTGTTCGGAAACATAATTATTTTCTGCTTGCTGTTGTTTTATTTTCCTTTTAAGTTGTAGCATTCCTTACCTTCGAAACCCTCATTCTACGTTTTAGACTGGTGTGTCGAGCCGTTTGATGGGCTTGGAGAGATTGTACATTGTGACGGCAGTAATTACAAAATTGAACACAGGAAAATCGTTGCATGGCATGATTGCACTTGGAGAATTATTCTTTGTAGGAGGGTTAGTTAGTACGTTAAAAAGTATGGATGACTAACGTTTGAACTGGATCAATGTTGTGATACCACCGGCAGTTTGTTCCATAAATTGCAGAATTAGATTGAAATGGTATATAAATCTAGGGTGCACCACAGCACCAGGTCTTAATTTCTTGGTCTTTAGTTCTGTGGTGTATACGTTCATTTGCGCTTATGATGTGTTGAGATTTTCAAAATATCAGAATGCCATGTTGAGAAACCGTGTTGGATAGTATTTCATCATTTTCCTCTTTGCAGCTTTTTGATTACCAGTACAACATGGGTCTCCTCCTTATTGAGAAAAAAGAATGGACTTCAAGATATGAAGAGATGAGGCAAGCATTGCTAGAAGCTGAGGAGATAGTAAAACGTGAACAGTCAGCACACTTAATTGCATTATCTGAAATCGAGAAGCGAGAGGGAAATTTGAGGGAAGCCTTGGTTTGTGAGAAACAATGCGTGGCTGATGTATGAGACATCCTGCTAGTTAGTTTAAGCTCCTTGCTATATATGATCCATTTTATCTGATCCAAGTGAACTGAATAAAGTGGCAAGAAGTAATATCTATGGAAAATATTTTCTTGCATGTTTATTTGATAAAAAAAAAGTGGAAAATTTTTAACTCACTTGTCAAATAACTCTGGGATTTAGTTATATTCAGATATAACCATTTCGAAAAGTTATCCTTCAAAAGTTATCAAAAAACAACATCCTTTTGAATAGGTTTATGTAATTTGTTGTTCTTATTAGAATAGGGTATTGCAATCATAATTTTCACTGTAATTTGTTTCCTGTAAGTGCTGATAACTGCTTGTTTGGACAAGAGATTTTTGTATAATAAATAACCATAAATGTGAATGCTGTTGTATCTCTGAACATATTCTACACATTATTACAGGGCATATCTCATGCTTATCTTTAATGTTTAGAAGTTGGATACTTTCATGGATTGAGAATGTTATTTTGCTGTAAAAGCAAATATCCAGTGGTACTTGCTTGGTTTTCTTGCTAATAAATGTAAAGTGTTTTGGTTGATATTGTTCGTCTTGCATCTCAATACTACAGCTTGAAAGGGCTTTACGCAGCCTGCAAGAGGAGCATTTGCAAATTAAGCAGGCTTCTGAGAAAAAGCTGGCTGATGCAAAATCTTTGGTCGATAGAATCGAAGAGAAATCTTCGGGAGTGGAGGAAAAAGTGCATTCTGCTGAGGCCAAGCTTGCTGATGTTAACAGAAAGAACTCAGAAATGGATATGAAGCTGCAGGAGCTAGAAACTCGTGAAATTGTTTTGCTAAGAGAACGGCTCTCCTTAAATACTGAGTATGTTCTCTTTCTTTCAGTGATGATGATGATATCTACATGTGAATAAATAATAGGTAATTCATCCAATGGTGTCTGGTTGACACTCTTTAGGCGAGAAGCACACAAGGCAGCCCTGTATAAACAAAAAGAAGACCTGAATGAATGGGAGAAGAAACTAGAGAAACAGGAAAATAGGTTGCGTGACCTTTGCAAAACACTCAATCAGAGGGAGGAAAAGATGAACGAAAGTGACAGGTCTCTTAAACAAAGGGAGAGGAACATTGAGGAAGCCCAAAAGAGGATTGATCTTTCTCTTGAAAAGTTGAAGGAGAGGGAAGATGATGTAGATAATCGGCTATCAGATTTGATCTCTGAAGAGAAGGTTTACTCCTATTTAACTGAGTATTTCATTAAAGTTTCTTTCCTACATCTTATTTCTTTTTTTCTCTAGAAAGTGGATTCCTTAAGGAGCACCCTTGAGATGAAAGAGAAGGAATTACTTCAAATGGAAGAAAAGTTGGTTGCTAGAGAAAGAGTAAGTTTATAATATTTAACTTCCAGTTTCTAAATCACACTTGATAAAGAAAACCTAGTTCTTTGACCTAACTTGCATACTGGCCTTTTGTGGTGAGCAGGTCTTTACTGCCTTGCCAGTGAACTTGGATATTTCTATGTGGTGACTAGCATACATTTAACTATGTTGTATACCAAATAGACACAGAGAAGATCAATAATCAAATTGAAGTACATACTTGTACTCTGTAATCCTTGCCTGTTCTTAAACACTTTAATTATGACATTATAAGCGGTCAAGACTGTAACTGTGAAGCACCTATGCAGGACAGTACCATGATGTGTTCTATTTGTGAAAAGCATAGTGGTTATAGTTGACACTATAAATTATGTCACATCCATATGAGTTTCTGTTTGAGTGCATGGTTATTATTTGATGAATCAAATTTTAGCTAACGGTTCCATGCATGAAGAGATCAGTAGGGAGCTTTGCTGGTTTTGAACTGGAACTGAATTAGTTCTTACTGAATGAATTTTGTGACAAATTCTGTTATTCCCCATCTACAGATGGATTCTCAAGAGCTCCTTGATGAGCATAGGGCCAGTCTGGAGGCAAAAACTAAGGAATTTGAGTTGGAATTAGAAGAGAAACAGAAGCACCTTGATGAAGAACTGAAAAGCAAGGTAGAAGCAGTGAAGCATCAGGAAGTCGAAATCCTGCACAGGGAAGAAAAATTAGGTAAACTAGAGCAAGCATTTCAGAGGAAGTCAGAGAGAGTGAAGGAGAAGGAGAAGGATATTGATGCTAGGTTGAAAAACATAAAGGAGAGGGAGAAATCTATGAAATCTGAGCAGAAAAAGACGGATCTTGAAAGGAAACAGTTACTTGCTGATAATGATAGCTTGCAGATTCTAAAAGATGAATGTGAGAAAATAAGGGCTGAAATTGCTCAGCAAGAGATGCAGATTGGTGAAAAAAATGAAAGTTTGAAAATAACCAATGAAGAGAGGTTAGTCCATTTACGTTTGCAGGCAGAACTGAAACGAGAATTAGAGAAGTGCAGGATTCAGCAGGAGTTCCTCTCAAAAGAAGGTGAAGATTTGAAGCTGGAAAGGGATAAATTTGAGAAAGAATGGGAAATGTTAGAAGAGAAAAGAGCTCAAATTAGTAAATCCCTAGAGGAAATTGTTGAAGAGAGAGAGAACTTAAAGAAGTTGCAGCTTGCTGAAGAAAAAAGGCTGAAACGAGAGGAATGTGCAAAGCAGGACTATGTTCAACATGAGTTGGAGACTATCAGAATGGAGAAAGAGTCGCTTGAAGCCAGAATTAGAAATGAGAAATTAAGGTTATCTGAAAGAGCTAAGATTGAGCATGATCGCATGTTAGAAGAATTTGTATCACAGAAAAATGAATTTTCGACTGGTATGATTAATAGACGGGAAGAAATGGAGAGATGTTTAAAAGAAAGGGAGAGTGCATTTGAGGAGCTGAAGGAAAGAGAATTTGCAAACATTAATCAGTTAAAAGAAGTTGTTCAGAGGGAACAGGAGGAAATGCAATCTGAAAAGCGTGCTCTAGAAAAAGAAAAACAAGAGATTGCCAAGGACAAAGATAGGCTTGAAGAACATCGAACAGGAATGCAGAAAGACATTAATGAACTTGAGATGCTCAGCAAGAAGCTTTGTGTCCAGCGAGAACATGCTGTGAGTGAAAGGAATCGTTTTCTTGCTTTAGTGGACAAACACAAAAGTTGCGACAATTGCAGAGACATAACCAGGGAGTTTGTCCTTTCTGATCTTCTTCCACCTAATATTGGAAATAGTAAGGTCCTTCTTACAAACCAACCTGACAAATCTCTGAAGAATAATAAAAGTGGCCCAGATATTACTGTAAGAAAGTCTGCAGGTGAACTTGACCATTCAACTTCTCAAGGGCAAATGTCTTGGCTCCAGAAATGCACCTCAAAAATATTTAGCATATCGCCAACCAAAAAAATTGAGCAGTTTCCCGTTTCAGCTTTGGATGGAGAGTTGCATTCATCTCAACCACATGTCAATGCTGAGGAAAAATCTGAATACATGAGTTTACTTGTTACCAAAGAGACTTCATGCACCAATGCTACTGGAGATAAACCACGTCTACCCTTAGGTACTGCTGGTGATTCCCATGACACTCAACTGCTTCAATCAGAAAGCATCAGAAAAGATGAAAATAGTGCATATTCTATGTCTGTTGATGATCATAGCTATATAGATAGTAAGGGACAATCAACTCCAGATGATTCAGAGCCATCTGAACGAAAGAGTAATCTTAATAAACCTGGTAGGAGGCAAAAGGCTGGTCCACATCGAACAAAATCAGTTAAAGCAGTAGTTGAGGATGCAAAAAAGTTTCTTGGAAATGAATCTCAAGGGCCAGACCATAGGGCAAGTGGGCAGGCTGTCGAGAAAGCAGCTGGCAACACTGCAAAGAAAAGACAACGGGTACCTGCTGGGATTGAACAGGATAATGGTGAGAGTGAAGGGCGTTCTGATAGTGTAGCAACTGGTGGGAGGAGGCAGAAGCAGCAAAAGGTGGCTTCTGTAGCACATACACCAGGACAGAGCAGATACAATCTTAGGCGAGCCAAGATGTAAGTTTGGATTTTCATTTTCATTGTTATGAGGAGTCATGTTGGGCAGCCACTAGTAATTTGAATGTGACCTGTTGAATGGAGTTCTGAAGTGGAGAATAATGAAGTGCCTCGAAAGTTTTTTACACCTCAAAGTTTTTAGGTTGGCTGTTCCGTTGATATTTTTTTGGCAGTTCCATGTTAATACACTTAAGCAGTCTCTTTGGATTGAGTGGTCTAACTGTCGATCCCATTTCCATTTTTTCTAGATGCTAGTTTAATTATGATTTCATCAGCTGTTTATGTGCAGTGCAGTTTTCCATTTTGTTTTTGGATTGATTGGGAAGGGGTTATTCTCCAAAACGTGACTTGCTAGGAAACTGTTTTCTAGATTTTGCCATGGTGGATATTGATCCTATATATAAATTGTGATGGATAAGGACAAGTTTTATGCAGGAATATAGCATCTGTGTTGGTTTTGAAATTCTGTTTCTTTCAGAGCGGGTTCATCATCTATGGCCCAAGCATCATCCGACTTGAAGAAGAAAGCGGAGAAAAAAGCTGATGCCACCTCTGACATGGATCCTGGGCCAAACCCTGAAGCAACTTCTGCACTTTCTTTTGGATTTGGTGATGAGCCTGGCAAATCTACAGATTTGGTCCAGGTCACAATACAAAAGACACAGGAGTTCTCGCAGGAGAGGGTTGAGGTAGCATCATAGTCTTTTTCAACAAGTTCCACTATTGTTTTCATTCTGTTTTCTGTATCTGTAGAAAGTTCTATTATTGTTGTCGTACAGCTCAAATCAACAGATGTTGATGATCCAATCGATGCAACAAAATCAGTTGAGATTACAGTGTTGAGTGAGGAAGTGAATGATGCACCAGAAGATGGGGTTGAAGATGAGAATGGCAGCACAATGCATGAGGATGATGAAGATGAATATGATGATGATGATGGGCCAGAGCATCCTGGTCAAGTTTCAATAGGAAAGAAAATATGGAACTTCTTTACCACATAACTTCCAACCATTTTAAGCTCCATGTTATTGTGTTCTTACAGTCTCCCTCTTTCTCAGGGTAATTCCTAGATAATGTTCTAGTTTAGGTTCCCCTTCTGTTTTTGGTTCTTACGAAACTTGTAAAGTAAGGACTGGAAGTACCATGGCATGCATGTGATTGTAGCAATATTTTGATCCATTGCCCTGAACTGGTCTGTATAGGAGTAGTCTTTTCTCTTTATAAACGCCACCAACCCACTTCCCAAGTATTCTGAATTGTGGGGTGAAGAAAAGAAAACCCTTCTTTGTTGTGACAATAAACTAGCCTGTAAGGATTTATTGAATTAGTTTTTTCCTGATTTGAGTTGTTCTTTGTCCTCGAAATTGATTTGAAACTGATACTGGAAATATGTTTTTCAATAGGCAAGAAATTACACTTATTAAGATGTTTTTAGGCAAAAGGGTTGCTGCCTTCAATTGGAAAAGTTGTCTTCATTTCTTGTTTCATTACTTTGAGGATAGGACTTCTGCAAGTTCAGTAAATGTCAAAATGATTTCTATATGAATAGTATTTACATCACATATTTTTAAGCATTCTTTATATATTCATATTAAACACTATTTTACTCTTTAAAGGGTCGTCTTTTTTTAATTTATCTTAGCTAATGTGAGTTCGAAAAATACAAATGAAGGGTGAAAATGAAGAGGACCACATCTAAAGTAATGTGCAGTAAAAAGTGAACAGCTAGAGACTATGGAAGCCACTTTTGTAGTTTCATAATGAATGAATCCTAATCTATCCATAAACAGAGTAGACTTCTACTCATCTAGTGAATATAAAGAGATGGATTAGTGTAAATGTAAAGGCTGAGACACTACAACTATTACTATATTATTACAGTAGATTTAGCTCCTAGCTGCTAAATCCCTCCAAGGACAAGCAATGCAGGGCACATCACGAAAGGCAAATATAGAAAAGGACATGACATACTGTGATAGGCCTGCAAGAAATTTAAGCATAGTTGTGGGCTATGCCTATGCTCTGTATTAGTCTCTTTAACCCTCAATCCCAACAGAGCAAAGTGGTCCATATCCCCACTAGTACAGGCTCCAAAAGTCAATTACTGAATGCTTGGCCGTTCTGCTCTGTCTGTTCTGTTTCTGTTCTGAGCCTCGCTGTTCTTCTAACTCCTTCATTGTTCATATGAGTTTTTCTTGGAAACATCGTTCATCTTTTGGACTTTGTTGGGCTGCACCATGGACCAGCCTCTGACACATCCTAATTCCTAACATTTATTTTGATGCCCTTCAGCTCCAAAATCACGTGTCACATAGATTAGCCTTGAAAGACATTCCATATAATATGCAAGTGATTAAAAAGAGAAGGAATCATTGGCCTAACTAGACAGAAACACATAAATATGTGGATGGGATGAATTAGAACAAGGCTGGAACAACAAAACTGAACAGGTGATTTCATTTGCTAACTAGACACTCATTGTTATTGTTATGTTCTTTAGTATCTCCTACCATTACTTCTGGTGCTGCCATTAATCTCAAGGTTCATTCTGATAGCGACAAATATATTTATCTTCAGGATTCAAGTTGAAAAGAGAAAATCTTTCTTGGTCCATTACAGGGATGACACCAGATGTGTTCTTTCTATAAGTAGCAGCTAGATACAGCAAGTAAAATAGTGTCTGCAGCCCAAACATGAGAAAATGATAATGGAAAGAACTTATCTTTCTAGTCAGCAATTGCAAAAGCAGGGGTTATGCCGTTATGGATTACATTTTAAGGGCAAACATTAATTTCCAAGCCAAACCAAACTGTTTTGAGGTCCATTTGCAGAGTCTGAGCATCCCAACTTTTTAATCACCTCAATGCTTACGTTCTCCTTTACTGTGACTCTCTGGGAATCTGTTAAGAACTCAGATATACAGCAGCCCAAAAAGAAAGAACAGAAGAGCAAGAGATAAAACCCAAGTTTGTCTTGCATGCACACTGTTCTTTTGCATGGGAAATGGTCCCCTCGTCACCAAAAAATGGAAAAAGAAACATAATAACCCAAAGCTAACTATTCCCATGTCTTTGTCTAACCTCTTAAATCCATAAAATCTTCCAACTACTTTTTAATTCTTAACCATCTGTGGTAAACAATTCAATGGATGTAGCTATCATAATAACCCACAGGTTGTTTGTTAAAGGTAAGACCTTTTTCCAAGCCTTAAGAAGAATGATCTCAATGGGTGCAAACCAAAAACTGTGTAAAGGCTGTATCTTTGGATTTCGCTTTCAAGTAAACACTACTCAATGCCCTTCAGTTACTACCGTGCAGAGATCCTATATTATTGTCATTACTGCTATTACTTCCACAGCCTTGATAACTGTGCTTATATCTTGTATTCTTTGCCCTTTCCTTGTTTCCTTAGCTGTTTTCTATAAACATAAGTAAGCAGTGTTCATTTTTTTTGCTTTCTAGGCTCGGCTTCTGTTTTCACTTCCACTTTCCTTCTTCTTACTTACCATTCTATGCTTTATTTCTCCTCCCAAAGTTGGTGATATCTGGTTCTTCTCAAAGGGAGCGGGTCCCATCCTATGATATGTTTCTAAAGATCTTTGCACAAGTTTTGGTGGTGTTTTGAGTCCTTTGTTGCTTCCAATTTTGGTTTAGTTCTGTATACAGAAACCTTCATTTCTAACGAGTTTAAAGCTCCCATCATTTCTCTTACGACTCAGATGTCCACCATGGCTCAATCCAAGCATATCTACGCTAGTTTTTTCAGTTCAGTTTTTAGCAGATAAGCTTAGAAATATCCCCACAAATCTTCAAGAACTCTGCTTAAGCTATACCTCAATGGCCATGAAGGGTTTTGTCTCAATCAGTCGAGTTGTTTTGGTGCTGTGTCTGTTGTGGTTGAATGCTTGGTGCTCTGATGAAGCAGATAACGATGTAGCTCCAATGGAGAAAGCAGAGCAACAAGCACTTTACTCTGCAATACAGGGCTTTGTGGGTAACTGGTGGAATGGCTCAGACCTTTATCCAGATCCTTGTGGCTGGACTCCTATTCAGGTACCTTTTAAGGTTCTTACTTCATCTGTTTTCACTGTTACATTGCAATACTGAACCAAGATTATCATATGTTGTCCTTTAGACACTGTTCTCTATTATATTTCCTTTCTTGAAAGACAACAGTGGAGTGTTAAGCTTAAACGTTTTTGTTTCCAGAACCTTTTGGACTTTCTTTCTGCATCTGGTTCTGAATTCATATTAGAACTTGGAGAGCTTCTTGCAATATTTTCTAATCTAACTTCACTAACTGTTAGACCCTTAACTATAATCCCATTCCAATAATCCCATCTGATAATCTAAATGTCTTAAGAGGATGGTATTGTTGTAACTGAGAACATTTGATATGAATAATGAATAGTCATTATTTAAGATATTGCAGAAAAGTAACTTTACAAAATTGGAGCTTACTCTTTCTTATGTTCAGAACTCTCATAAGTTGTGATATTGAAGCTTTAATTTCGTTCTGCAGGGAGTGTCCTGTGATCTCTTCGATGGTCTATGGTATGTCACCGCATTAAGCATTGGACCTGTTCACGACAACTCTCTTGGTTGTGCTCAAAATGTGAAGTTTAGGCCACAGTTGTTTCAACTCAAGCACCTAAAGTCTCTATCCTTCTTCAGTTGCTTTATGTCACCTAAAAAACATCTAATGACCATTCCTAACACAAGCTGGGAAAACCTTGCAGAAAACTTGGAAACTCTCGAGTTTCGAGCGAACCCCGGCCTTGTTGGAGAATTGCCCTCCAGCTTAGGTAGCCTAATCAAGCTTCAATCTTTAGTGATACTTGAAAATGGATTAACAGGTGAGCTGCCAAGAAGTTTTGGTAACTTAGTCCACTTGAAGAGGTTAGTTCTTGCTGGAAACTTGTTCAGAGGCAGCATTCCAGACACTTATGGTGGGTTAACTGAACTGTTAATCCTGGATTTGAGTAGGAATTCATTGTCAGGGTCTTTTCCTCTTACTTTTGGAGGTCTAACCTCACTCCTGAAACTTGACTTAAGCAACAATCAGCTAGAGGGAAACCTGCCAATGGTGATTGGTTATCTCAGAAATCTGACACTTTTGGACCTAAGAAACAACAAATTTTCTGGTGGATTAACAGAATCCCTTCAGGACTTGCATTCCTTGGAAGAGATGGCCTTGTCCAAAAATCCAATAGGTGGAAGCATAATGAGCACAAAGTGGCAGAACTTACAGAATTTGGTCATTTTGGATCTCTCTAATATTGGCTTAGTTGGTGAGATTCCTGAGTCTATTGCAGAGTTGAACAATCTGAGATTTTTGGGTCTCAGTGACAACTATCTCTCAGGCAATCTCCCGACCAAGCTAGCAAATTTACCTAGTCTTAATGCTCTATACCTTAGTGGAAACAATCTGACAGGAGAACTTAAATTCTCTGAACTGTTTTATGGGAAACTAGGCAAGCGATTTGAGGCTTGGAATAATCCAAATCTGTGTTACCCTCTTGAGATAATGTCAGCTAACCATGCTCCATCTGGGGTGAAGCCATGTCAAAAGCAGGAGAAGGTCACATTGCTTGAACTCAACTCAAAGTCCAAGTTGGTTGGTGCCAGTTCCAATCTGAATTCCGAATTTGCGGGCTCTTTTGGATTCTCAACCCACGGAATCAAAACAGTTCCGTTAGTTTTTCTCCAACAGATCTTAACAATGGTTCTGCTACTGAATTAGCATATGCCAACCCTGGAAGTTGAAGATGGTTAGAAGCAACTGAAATGCACATGCCAACATTCTCTCCCTAATAACTTAACCTTGGATCTAACATGTATTGTTCTGCAACAGAAACCAGTTTGCTGATGTATTAGATAGACTATATGTTAATGTTGGTAGTTCTCCAAGTAGTCTGGAACTACGTATAATACAAGAAAGTTTGAATCTTGAGCGATGAATCTTTTACTTCTTGTTCAAGTTCTTGTTTTTAACTCTTTGTTACACATAAAAGCTTAAGCAATGTCCTGACAAGATTTAGCCAGTTACTGCCTAGTGCATATATAGAGAAGGCCACTGCAAGTAAATCATAAATGCTGGAGAATTTTCACTAGTAGGGTAGTCATGAGTTTGATGGCTTGAAATGGAGATGTTGGATTGTTTTTGGTATCACAGGAGATATAAAGGCATGGCAGTTGGGCAGTAAAAGCTTTGATAGTGAAATGCAATGAGAAGGTGTAGTATGAACAGACAAGTACTCTTTATCCATGGAAGGAACCTCACGTCAGGTATAAAGCTGATTGATAAGGGAAAATAAAAATCATAAATAAAATGAAGTTATTTTGTCATTTTTAAATTAAATAAAAACAAATTAAAATTTGCAATAAAAAAGAAAATTTGGGCTTGGATAGATCATAATCGGGCTCAAGGTAAGCGTGAGTCTTAGTCCTTTACCCAAGTTCGATATGATCGGGCCCATAATCACTCTGCTATAATTTCATTATGATAAAATTCACAAATCTAGCATCTGTTTAATTGGGCTTATATTAATAGAACTTTTGTTGGTAGAGTTTTTTTCTGTAGATCTTTTATAATAAGAACTTTTTCTAAAAAGTTAGTTGACTGTTTGGCTGTTATTTACAAAGAACTTTTTGAAAAAACTTCATACAATAGTTTGTTTATCAACATAAAAATAACAATCACTTTTAATTTTAACTATATTTTATTTTGTAATAAAAATTATTTATACATATAAATATTATTTAAAGTATATTAAACAGTATGCAAAGTACAATATATTAATTATTATATAATTTTAATCTATATGAAATATAATAAAAATATATCTAA
>JANIHY010000001.1:736400-751079 GCA_027479065.1 Erythroxylum brevipes
AAACTTAACTCTTAAGTTTTATTTTAGGTAATTATAATGGACATAATTTTCTTCCATTTTTAGTAATTAGTATGACATCTTACCAACTTATTCTGTTCCAAAACATGTTAGCCATGTTTTGTCGAACACGTAGTGCCGAGAGAACGCAATAGACTGACGGCACTTATGATAAAAAGGCAATTATATATAATGTACATAATACATATATTATTGTTTAAAGAACGATGTAGGGGATAGAAGAAAAGGAAGATGAAAGGAAAAGATGGTAGAAAAGCACAAACCTTTCAATGATGTTGACGCCACCTTGAAGAGAACCTTTGATAGGAAACACGACACAATCTCTTCCGCAATCTCTCCAATTGAATGGAAATTTGCCACCTATAAAGCCATGAAAGAACCCACCTTTTCTTTTCATAAATTTTCCAGGGCATAGCCATTCTTAAAAAGGAGATACCACTATGCCTTCGTACAAGCCATGTGTCAAAGAGACAAAAGTATACTAGTTGGAATACTTGGGTTTGGTTTTAATGGTGGGAATTCTTCGAAGTTTAAGTTAACCATTTAAATCCAATGTTGTTGTCTTATTAGTATATTGAGTTTGGTAAGAATAAGATAAAACTAAGTACTAAAAAAATTATTAAGAAAGAATGTACTAAAGTATAATAGTCTGAAAGAAAATAACAAGAAAAGGAAGAATTTGGATTAAGTTTGACTAATTTTAGTGTGTTTTGGTTCTTAAAAGTAGAAATGGTTGTTTTTTACTATTTAATAATAATAATAACAATTAGATTAAATTAAGGTTACAAAAGATATTTATATGTAAACACTAGATAATTCAATTCTATGTAAATTGTCTTTTACAAAACTCAATCTATTTTAAACGTAATTTTGATATAATCTACAGTTTGTTAAAAAATAATTACGTCAAAATTTGTGTTTTTAAATGAAGCGATGTGTCACAAATACTATTTGAGATATAATCATGTCTTATATCACATTTTACACTATTTCTTCTGAGCAAAGACAGAAATATGAATATACAAGAAATACTCTACGATTGCATATTTGTGTACATAAGTCATATACAACAATTTCCATATTGATGAATATACTCCAAATAGGTTAGGTTGTAGCCATCTTTAATATCTAGAGATATTAATTAAGTCTAACCAATACTGGAACTTCTTCATGGTAATCAACATTATCAACGTGTTAGCTAGATTCTTTGAAGCGTTAACGTTTTTCTAATTAATAACATCTAATCAGATGTAATTAACTCTCTTATCTTGTGAAACCTGAATTTGTATACTTAGGCTTAGGACGATATACGTTTGTCAAATAAATGATACTTTTACTATCACAGTGCACTTGACTTGACTCTACCTTGTTCAATACCCACTTCCTTTATTATATCACTAATCCCTCTATCTTTTTCTTAATTATCCACAACCTCTTTAAAAGTAGTTAGATCCACGTTAATGATGATAAGTGTGAATGAGACTGACCCTTCCCAATTAAACATGTTTAGAGGCCTAAAAATATGTCTTACTTTATGCATGACTATACCATGATACTGCTTTCACCTTACATAGTCTCTTGAGTTTTTAACTCTATTAACATCTCTTCTAGACTATTCTAATTCAATTTGTACCACCTTTGAGCATATACTACTATCTACTGAACATAACACATCTTCTCCATATGTTCGTTTCAATATATTTTGGTCATCAAACACTACATACTTTCTGAAATCATTTTCTTTGATATGTATCCTTTTACACTTATAGGATATTTAATAAAGATATATTTCTTTGAATTTGGATCAGGTTTTGATCACTAAAGATATGCACATAAATGGAACAACCAAATATCTTTTATCATGAGAAATCTAATTTACTTCTTGTCTATACTTCCTTTTCCACTCTCTCATATAATGAAGTATGTGGTAATATTTTAATAAGATAAAATGTCATACTAACTACTTTGGCTTTAAAATTTTTAAGGAGTCTTATATTCAACCTTAAATATTTGGTCGTTTCAGTTATGGGCCTATTCATCATATTGTATTTTATGAACGTTTCTTTCTACCATACTATCGGATCTTTTTACAAAATTTTTAGAATTATGAGTCTATATACTCAATACCATTGTCTAATCTTAAGTACTTAATTTTTGTGCTCTTTTAATGCTTTACCTTAGACTTTTATGCCTTAAATTGAGCAGAAACTTCACATTTTTGTCTTATGATGTATACCTAATTTTTTTCAAAAATCCTTGATGAGTGTAACAAAATAGTAAGATCCATCTAATGAAAACTCTCTAAAATGATCCCATAGGTTAGTATGCACAAAGTATGAAATTTTCTCAATTTTTTGCTTGTTCATCTTGAATGTCACTCTAGACTATTCTCTAAGCACACAAAACTTATAAAAATCTAATTTATAGTGCTTCGTAACGTTCAATAAGCTCCTATTATAAAATTTTGTCGTAACTTGTTCAATGGGATGACCAATTGCATGTGGCACAATATACTGTCTTCCTCTGAATCTACTACAATAACTTCTCCATTTATAACTATACTTCCTATTAGTATGTAGATGGTCTATGTTATAATTGGTTTTTTCATTACAGTTAGCACAAACTTAACTATCTTAATGTTGTCTTTATCAATTTCAAAGTCAAAACCATTAATATATAAGATGCTTAAAAAGATCAAGTTATTCTTCAAATCTAGTACATTCTAAACATTACACAATATCCTAACAATACCATTAAATATCATAGTTTTGTCTTATCTTATTTGATGATTTCTCAAACTTTATCTTCTTTCAACCAAATAATGCCAAAGTTGCTTATCGTGTATGAAACAAACCAATAATTGTTTAGTATAATGTGATGTTAACGTCATATATCCAAAATTCATAAGTCTGTAAGTCGACTAGTTGAAAGGTAAATCATGTCTCTGTTGTCACAATTTAAGTCCTCGTTTTGCATTAAATTAGTAGACCTTAATGACTTATTATACTTTCTTGACCTTAACGACTTATTATACTTTCTTTTGTCATCTTGCTTCTTCTTATTTATATATTCCCTCTTGATATGTCTAATGTTCCTGAGCTTATAACACGAAACTATATTTTTTCCCTTAATATATTTTAGCAAACTTATGTTAGACAAGCCATCTTTACTCTACTTACTACCATTATCCTAATTACCCCCGTATGCAATTTTTTTTACCTTGAGAGTTTTTACCATTGTTTAGTCTCTATTGGTTATAAGCTAATAGCATAATTGTTATGTCTTCCACATTAATAGTCTCTTTGCCTTATTATGTGAGTGTGTTTACTACATATTTGTAAGAAAAATTTAAAAACCAAAGTAAGATCATCACTTATATCTTTGTCACCAATGGTTACTTATAGCCTTAAAAGGTTACTAATTATTTTTGATCAAAAGCATTGATATGTTGTTCTAAGTATGTTCGTTCTTAGATCTTTAGCTTGTATCATCTCTACTTCAAATACAACTTTTGTGAGAGACATTAACACATATTGATTCTCTAACTTCTTTCATATCTCCTTAGGAACACAATATCTATGACGTAGTACATCAATAAATTCCTCACTCTTAGTTGGCATAATATGATATTTTTAGGTCCATTGAACTTACCTACTTCAAACTTCGCTATTGAATTCATTGTTACCTCAATTATTCTTTGATACTAATTGAGAAAGAATACAACAAGAATAAAGTAACATAAAATAAAACAGTTAAGATATTTATTTTGGGCATTATATGTATTTTGAAATATTTGGTATATCTTTTATGATAACAAGTTGACTTGGTATATGATTTCACTATATTGGATTATTGGAGATAACTTAGAGATAGAATCCTAATTAAACAAGATAGGATTTATTATAGATAAACTTGTAGGAGATTTATCATAAATTTACAAATTTTTGGCAGCTACGTTTTTATATATTTGTGTGGAAACATAAGCAACTGAGATCATCAATTTTGACAACTGTGTTTCTTTGTGCTTTCGTGAACAATTATATGTTCTATCTATTAATTTGTGCTGTTGCGTTATGGGAGGTTTTGCAGTGATAGCATATAAATTCGACAATAGAATTTTGTTTGTATAAGGAGTCTATTAGGTGAAAAATATACAGTCCATCCATTTATAATTGCGGCTGCATTTTATGTGCTTTGATGATCAATTACACGTCAATTGATAATTTGTGTGATTGCGTTTTTGATGGTATGCTTTAGTGATTTATTATGATTTTGGCAGTTCATGTTGCGTGAGATATTATGATTTTAGCAACCATGTGTTTAAGGTACTTGTAATATCAATTATATGCTTGATTGAACATTGGTGGGGCTACTGTTCGTGTGGGCTTTTGATGATTGATTACAAGGTTTTGTTTGTGAAAAACATGTCATCCATCTATTGTTTTGAGTAGTTGTGTTTTTGAGTTTCTTCAGTGATTAATTATATGTTCTTATGATGGTTTTTATGGCTACAATCTGTGGGTTTCTTTAGTGACGAAACATATGCCTGACTGATGACTTTTGTGGCTGTTATGAGTGGGTTTCTTCAATAATCAGTTCAAAAGATTCTCAAAAGATTTTTGTTAGAAAACTTCCCATGATTTCGGTTTAATGAGATTGCACGTATAAGGGAATGTCTTTTGACTCAAGTGTTTCTTTGTTTATGTTATTATTGATTTAATCACTTGAGATATTATTTTCATCTTTATTATCGTTCGTTGTTGCAAAAATCCTTTGTTGAAATTAGCATGAGGTGGTCGTGCTATCGGATGTGAAATACTTTCATGGGGTATGAGTACGAGTGGGTAGTGTTAAGGGGTAAGTAATGTCGACTCAATAAAGCCTTGTATAAGAGTATTATACTTTGATGAATTTTGATTAATGTAAGGACCTAAATTATACCTTAGTTGAAATGTTACATGTTCATGAAAGTAAATGTGATAGGTGTTGAAATTGTGATATGATTGTGAATTGTATATGTCTTGAATCTTAGTTTGATGGACCATGATTAGTAACTTGGAATTAATTGATACCATTAGAAAATTGATTTGTTAAAATGTACATTTTGACTAAGAAAATTATCAAAGTGGCAAGATAAGTTGTTACATAAAAATTAGTATAACTAAGCATATACCTTGAATGACATTTGTTAGCATTGGTTGAGTGACAAATGGCCTAATAGAATTGTGACATTTGGTAGCTTAAATGGAGGACAAATGACTCACTTCTATGCGTGAAACCTAGCACTAAACAAGTGCTGAATCACTCCAACTTAATTGATGTTTTTGTTCCATTTTCACTATCTTGTGCTCCTCTGCACCGAAACTCTCTCTTACTCTCACAAACTCTTGGATTTTTCTTTAATTTGGATCATCATCACTTGACATCTTTGCAAGATGTTGCATTAAGGAAGCTAGATTTTTTATCTTTTATGATGCCTTATTGGTGCTAAGATTTGCAACTTGATCTTAGATGTGTGCTGGTTGCCTAGAAGGTTTAGATTAGCTAGTTCTTTGGAGTTAAAATTTAAAGTTAGATAGGTAAGGGAATTATTAACTTGATAGCATGTATTAATACAAGTTCTATGATGATTGAATTAGCATGGAATCTGTGTTATGATGAAGATAAATGAGTCTTGGACAAGTGATCCTTGTATAGCAAATTCTGTTTTAATTTTGATGTATGAAAGATAATGATTTTGAGTTGCCTAATAATTGATGTTTGAATTGGATTTGGACATGAATTTGATAAGGGATTGAAGCATGAATAAGGTAGAATTGAAGTGAAATTGATGGACTTTGGTGAAGATGTGTTGGATGGAGTATGAAGGAGTTAAATTTGGAAACAAAATGAAGCTCATTAGTGGGTGAACCTTCGGTTCATTCATCCCATAATCATGGGATTTATATGGCACCTTCCCATGGTCATGGGAAAATGCTTTGGTAGGGAAAAAGGTTGTTTTTGTACATTTATTGGACTATATAAGGTTAAGGCACTTTTTAATGGTTTAATTGGACTTGATTAAGGTGTAAAATGAACCTAGTTTGAAGTGGAATTAGTTAATTAAAGGTTGAATTTTGGATTATTAATTGAAGTAATAACTTAAGGAAGGTGTTATTTGATAACAAAGTATCTAATTTTGGAACCTATAAGTTATTAAAGGAATGAAGTTTACTTATGAATGCTAATGTGATTTGAACAATAAGAGTAATGTGTTAGTTGTGAATGTTTATAAATTGGATGTTAAGTTAAAAAGACTTGAAGGCTTATTAATTCTGGTTACAATCAAATAATAATAATATTAGAAATAAATGAACTATTTTGATAAGTGTGTTAAGAGTACGGAAAAATAGAAATATCATATAGTCATCCCAGACGAAGAAGTAAAACACAGAATAAGCAAAACATAGAATAAGCAAAAACATAGACGATATGTCAGCATAGAAGAAACAAAACACGGAACAAACAAAACATAAAAGAAGAAAAAAAAATAGATGACACGTTAGCACAGAAGAAGAAAAACACAGAAGAAGCAAAAACACAGACAACATGTCAACACAGAAGAAACAAAACACAGAAGAAGCAAAGCATAGAAGAAGCAAAAACACAGACGACACGTCAACATAGAAGAAGCAAAAACACAGACGACACGTCAACATAGAAGAAGCAAAAAACACAAAAGAAACAAAACACAAAAGAAGCAAAAAACACAAAAGAATCAAAACATAAAAGAAGCAAAACACAGATAATACAGAGATGAAGATACTCTAGTACGTTGGACAACTAGTTAGTTATAGCTAGTTATAGAACTTAACTAAGTAACGGTTTCTACAAGAATCAAGAGAGCAAAATCTACTGTAACAAAAAGCTCACAATACCTTTCTAGTGAGAGAAAGAAACAACTAAGAGCCTGAAGAGGCTAAGATAGCATAAAGAATTCTTTGTGTAAGAGACTTGAAGAGGCTCTGGAAGGGAAGAAAATATACTTGTAAATTAAAGAAGTATAGTGAAATCTCAAATGAACTCTGAGGACTGGACGTAGCCCAAGGTTTGGGGTAAACTAATTTAAAATTGCGGCGTCTATCTTCTAACCTTACACTTTAATTTTTTGTTGTTAGACGAGTAAATAGAAGTTATTTACGATTCAAATACGTAGTTGCTTTAGCATAATATCTTTGGTATTCATTTGATAGTTGAAAAAGTTTTTTAAGAAATATAAAAAAATTTTGTTTTCTCAAAAAGATTACACAATTCAACCTCCATTCTTGTGTATTTCGTATACCTTATGTGAATTCTATATTAACAAGTGATTTACTTCAGTTAGTATCAAAGCTTAGTTTCTAAGAATCATCTTTACAAAGTGAGGACAAAGATCTATGGTTGAATCACATGTTTTTATAGCTGAAGGTGCCTCGGTCACAAGACCTCCTACATTCAATGGTGAGGATTATCATTATTAGAAGGACAGGATGCGGCTCTTTATAGAATTCACACACATTGATCTTTGGGATATCATTGAGAATGGATCATACACACTAGTAAATGATGAAGGAAATACCATTCCTCGTATTAGATGGTCAGTTGATCAAAAATTCAATTAAACTCAAAGGCCAAGCTCTTTCTGAGTTATGCTTTAAGCAGAAGTGAATATGATAAAGTTCATGGATGCAAAACTACAAAGGAGATGTGGGACACCTTATCTATCACACATGAAGGCACAAACCAAGTGAAGGAGTCTAAGATCAGTATTCTTGTACATCAGTATGATTCTTTCAAGATGAAAGAAGATGAATCTATTCATAAAATCTTTGGATGATGTCACACTATCGTTAATGGACTTAAAGCTCTTGGGAGAATTTATGATAATCAAGATCATGTCAGAAAGATTCTCATAAGTCTACCTAGAATATGGAGATCCAAAGTCACTGCAATACAAGAAGCCAAGGACTTGAGCAAATTAAAGCTAGACAGATTGCTTGGTTCTTTGAAGATACATGAAGTAGAGCTTGAAGTAGAAGATAAACCTAGAAGAGACAAATCTATAGCATTAAAGTCTGGTTAGAAAAATCACAAGACTAAAAAGAATAGAAGCTCATCATCAAAAACATTAAAGATTGAAGAAATCAAGAATGATGATACCAGTGAATCTGATTAAGATTCAAGTGAAGATGATGATGAACTATCTTTCATTTCAAGAAAGATTAGAAGAATGTTGAAAAAGAAAGCAAAGGGAAATAAAGATTTTTCTTTTAAGAAAAATAGCAAAGACGAAGTTAAAAATGAGAAGAACTTTATCATTTGCTACGAATTCAACAAACCAGGATGCTACAAGTCTGAATGTCCATTGTTTAGAAGAAAACCAAAGAAAAATAACGAAAACAAAAAGAGCATGATGGTAACTTAGGAAGATCTGGATTCGTCCGAATCTGATTCTGATTCATAAGCATCACTTCAAGCAAATATATGCTTGGTAGCCGAAAAAGAAAGTGACGATGAGGTAACTTCTAACTTTAATAAACTTCAAGATGCATAATTAGAATTGTTAGAAGATTCACATGCTATATTAAAGCAATATAGATCCTTAAAAAGGAAGTTTGTCGAAAACTTGAAGAACACAGAAGAGTTAGAAAAAGAAAACGTCTGCCTTAAGAAACAAGTAAATGATATGAAGAAGAAAGTAACTATAGATAGATCTGAGGAAATTAGTCAGTTGAAACAAAGGATTAATACTCTTTCAACAGATTTATCACACTGTATTGAAAGTACAAAAATAAATAAATGACATGATTGGAAGATATAGACACCCTAATTATAAGAGTTGTTTATGGTTTACTAAAAGTAATACTTGTTACAAAAAGAATTTTGTTTCTTATAGAAAGAAAAAGCACCAATCTTCTTATTATCATTCGATGAATAATTATAAGACTAATCCCAAAGGACCCAAGAAAATCTGGGTAACTAAAAAAACATAATACCTATTACAGATCTCTTTCCTTGGAAAAAGCAACCAACACCAATGGTATTTAGATAGTAGATGCTCGCGACATATGACGGGAAGAAGGTCTATGTTCCTAGATCTTCAAAATAAGAAAGGAGGATCAGTAACTTTTGGAGACAACTAGCAGGGCAAGATAGTTAGAATTGGAAAAATCGATAAAAATTCCTTTGCATCTATTAATAATGTTCTGCTAGTTGAAGGTTTAAAGCATAATTTGATTAGTGTAAGTCAATTATGTAATTTTGACTTTGAAGTATCCTTTAATCAAAACTCTTGTGTAGTAAAAAACAAGGATAGTTTCATATTGTTCTCTGCTAAAAGACGAAACAATCTTTATAAGATTAATTTAGAAGATTTGTATAGTCAAAATATTTCATGTTTTATATCAACAGATGAAGAAAAACTGATTTGGCATAAAAGGCTAGGTCATGTTAGTTTTAAACATATTTTCAAGTTGATTAAACATGATTTGGTAAGAGGCTTACCAAAAATAAGTTTTAACAAGGATTTCTTTTGTGAGAATTGTCACAAGGAAAATGAGTTAAAAAATCTTTTTCTTCTAAAAATGTTGTAACTTCGTCTACACCTCTAGAGTTGTTACATGTAGATTTATTTGGTCCAACTAGGACATTAAGTCTTGGCGGAAAGAAGTACGGTCTCGTAATTGTTGATGACTTCACTAGATTTTGTTGGATACTATTTTTGTCACATAAAGATGAGTCTTTTAAATTTTTTAAAGTTCTTTCCAAAAAATTACAAAATGAAAAAGGAATTTCTATTGATGGAATTAGAAGTGATCATGGTGGTGAATTTGAAAATGAAAACTTCAGAATGTTTTGTGAAGAGAATGGAATTGTCTATAATTTCTCTGCTCCTAGAACTCCATAACAGAATGGAGTTATAGAAAGAAAGAACAGGATGATTCAAGAAATGGAAAGAACCATGCTTTGTGAAATGAATCTTCCTAAGTATTTCTGGGCAAAAGCTGTAAATACAGCTTGTTATATTTAAAATAGAATACTTTTGCGACCTTGGTTAAATAAATCTCCATATGAGTTATGGAAAGGAAGGAAGCCAAACATCTCTTACTTCCATCCATTTGGTTGCAAGTGTACTATATTGAATAAAAAAGAAATATTAGATAAAGTTGATTCTAAGATCAATTCAGGATTTTTTTAGGATACTCATTGTCTTCTAGAGCTTATAGGGTACAATCTTGCTTCTAAATCTGTTAAAGAATCTATGCATGTCAAATTTAATGATGGTTCTCAACCAGATAGAAGAAATGATATTGATAATGAACCTATCAGTTCCTTTGGATGATAATGTAGACTTGTCACCATCAGATGCTCCACTAGACAAAGTAGAAGATATTCCTGATAATCTTAGTCTGAGAAAAGACTGGAGGTATAAATCTTCTCACCCAGAAAATATAATTATAGGTGAAACTTCATAAGATGTGAGAACTAGGTACAAATTCAGAAGAGAAGCAAATGTAGCTTTTATTTCTAAAATGGAGCCTAAGAAAATTAATGAAGCTCTTCAGGATGAAGCTCGGATTTTAGCCATGTAAGAGGAGCTGAATCAATTTACAAGGAATAAAGTTTGATCTTTAGTTCCCAGACCCTCCAACAAGTCAATCATAGGAACCGGATGGGTTTTTAAAAATAAACTAGAAGAATCTGGTAGAGTTAGTCGTAACAAAGCTAGATTAGTAGCTCAAGGCTATAATCAACAAGAAGGAATAGACTATAATGAAACCTATGCTCCTGTAGCTAGATTAGAAGCTATTAGGATTTTGCTTGCATATGCTATTTTTCATGATATAAAACTGTTTCAAATGGATGTGAAAAGTACCTTTTTGAATGGTTTTATAGATGAAGAGGTTAATGTAAAGCAACCTCCTGGTTTTGAAGATTCTAATAAACCAGATTATGTTTATAGACTTCATAAAGTTTTGTATGGTTTGAAACAAGCTCCTCGGGCTTGGTATGATCGTTTAAGTTCCTTTTTGATTGAAAATGATTTTAGTAGAGGGAATGTTGATAAGACTTTATTTAGAAATTGTATTAAAAATAATTTCACCATAATATAGATATATGTTGATGATATTATTTTGGTGCAACTTCTAAAAAGCGATATTCCAGTTTTGAGAATCTGATGAAAAGTGAATTTAAAATGAGCATGATGGGTGAATTAAAGTTCTTTCTTGGTTTACAAACTAAACAAACCAATGAAAAGATTTTTATTCATCAATAGAAATATATCAAAGAATTGTTGGTTAAATATGAAATGGAAAAGGTGAAACCTATGTCAACTCCTATGCATCCTTCAAACCTTTTATCTAAGGATGAAGCAGATAAGAAGGTTGATCAAACTCTTTTTAAAGGAATTATTGGTTCTCTACTTTACCTTACAACAAACAAACCTGATATATTGTTTAGTGTCTGTTTGTGTGCAAGATTTCAAGCAGATTCTAGAGAATCTCACTATATTACTGTTAAAAGAATTTTGAGATATTTGTCAGGTTCTACTGATCTTTGCTTAATGTATAAGAAAGGTAAAGATTTCATGTTAATTGGCTATGTGACGCTGATTATGCTGAAGACAGGATTGATAGGAAGAGTACAAGTGGAGGTTGCCATTTTCTTGGCCATAATCTAGTTTCTTGGTCAAGTAAGAGGCAAAGTTTAACTACTTTATCTACTGCAGAAACTGAATATATGTCAGCTGCAAGTTGTTGCTCATAGGCGTTATGGAACAAGTATCAGTTAGAAGATTATTCAATATAAGAAGAATAAATCCCAATCTTTTGTGACAACACAAGTGCATCAACTTATCGAAGAATCCAATATAAAACTCGAGGGTAAATGATATTGAAGTTAGACACTATTTCTTACGAGACTATGTACAGAGGAGAATCGTTAGTCTACAATTTGTTAAGACAAATCATCAATGGGCAGATATCTTCACTAAGCCCTTGAATGAAGAAAGATTCAAATAAATCAAACAAAACTTGAATATGGTAATGTTGAGTGACCAATCATCTAACACGTCATGCCCAGATGACTCTTTAGTAAAGAAGATAAAAAGTCGTAAGTTTTCAAGTAAACAGTAACAGTAAGTTATAGAGGTAATTTTTCAAGAGAATGTATCAGAGGGAAATCTTCTCAAAGATTATAACATATCACTTACTTTAGAATATTCTTGAAATACTCTTAAATAAAATTTTGCAGAACTCTCAATCAAAACGTTTCTTTACTCTGTTCTTGATATCAAGTTCTTTCTGTTCACATTCTCATTTTTAGATACTAACCTCATTACCTTGAGAAAAATACATTTGTGAGTTTAGTTCTTATTGTCTATAGATCACAAATGGAGCAATCTATGATTTATAGAAGACGTTGATTTTGATTCATTGAAGCAAAACCAGATTGACATTATTTTGGAAAATTTCTTTCAGGTTCGTAAAACAGTCTATTTGAATGAGATATATGAGTTTTGGAAGAATGCAAAAGTAGTAGACAATACCTTAGTATCAATGGTGGATAGATTGTCGATTACTGTGACACTGCAGTTACTCAAGAAAGTTAGTGAGTGTCCATGTGTTGGAACAAATTTGTCTCATAACACAAGATGGATGACTCAAGGCAGTGTTGATAAGGCACACATCAATCGACAACTCTATGGAAGTAGTGACCCAAAAGACAAGAAGGCGTCAACTCTTGTTCCGAAGGCTAGGGTTCTACATGCACTACTCTTTCATTATGTTCTACCAAGATCAGGCTCCAAGAACGTTGTAAAAATGATAGATGAACAATGCTTGTTTCGTCTACTCAATCATCAACCTATAAATCTTCCATACTAAATTTTAAAGTACATGATGAAGTTGAAGAGAGATTCTAGCTCCTTACTGTATGGTATGCTGCTAACAAGGATCTTTAGAGATTCTAGAATTCTTCTTGACAAAGGAAACATAATGAAAATGTATATAAAAAGCATCATTAATGTGACCATTGTTAGTAGAATGGGATTGAAGATTCAAGACAAGGAGAATATAGATTTCATGGCAAAAGCAAGGGCTGAGGGGGAGCATATTGTCAGATGCAGCAGGAGTGAAAATGTTACACCCTCAAGGAAGACAAAACCTCAATCCATAGAAAGAATATCTATAGAAGAAAAGAAAAAGAAATCGTCAGATGTATTAATAAAAGCTAGGATGATTTCACAAAAAGAAGAAAGCCAAGTGAAACAATCTTTAAAATAAGTGTCATTAAAGAGAAAGGGGGAGACACTTCATTATGAGAAATCCAAACAATCAAGAAGGTCACCAAGATTATTAACCTTGCGTCAACAAGAACAAAAGAAAGGGAAATGTTTGATTCTTGGTAAAGATTTTGGAAAGACAAAGAAAGCACCTCAGGCTACTAGATCCTTATTCTCAATTTTGCAAGGACAGATAACAAAATCAACTAAAGAGATAGAAATTAAGAGGAAGTTAGTTTTTAAAAGGAAGAAGGCTCAACAATAAACCTCTTCTAGACTAGCAGAAGAACATAAGAAGCTAAAGAACAATCAGGAAAAGAATACTTCATCTGATGTTCAACAGAAGACAAAGTTGGTTGAACATAAATCAACACGTTTTAGTCCTTCTTAACCTATCAGAAAGGAGGATTTGAAAATCAAGGTGATTGAAGAATCGGAACCTGTTCGAAGTAGAAAATCAATCATTATAAGAGAATCTTTGAAAAGGATAATCAAGGTACAAGTCGAACCCATATTGATCAATAATTGATCAATACATCTTTTAAATCATGAAGAAAGAAGATTATATCATATTATGCGAGATGAAAAGTCAGAACCATATCCAATGAAGATGTCCAAGGATCGATATACAATTTACCCAATCAAAAACAGAACATTGATCAAAATTGTGAAAGATATACAACTGAGATCTTCAAACATTGTACACAATAAAGAAAAAGGGAAAAGGAAGATGTTCCCTGAAGGAAATAAAGATGATCTTAAAAAGATCAGATACAAGCAGCTGTGAAGAAGATAGATGAGGCATGCAATGTAACTCAACCTAGAGGAATCTATGTCTCACATCATATTTCAAAACCATCAGGAAGTCAGTGTGGACGCTCCACCACGGATGCAACTTCCCAGGTAGTTGTAAGAGTGACAAAAGGACAGTACATAATTATCAAGGTTGAAGGTATCAGTTTCAACTTAGAGACTTTTGTTCATCTGATCATCCATTTTAGACCTTTAAGTTTCATATCTTCAATTAAAGAAGTACTACACCTTTTTGGAAAACAAGTTCCAAAACTACCTAGACCTAATGACCTTGATCTCCCAGAAGGAAAACAATCTTTCAAACCTCCCGTTATCAATATCATAGAATTAGATGTTTCACCTTCAGAAATATCTGTTGCTACAAACTTCCATCCACCAAGCACACCCCAACAAGATTCTATTGTTGCTTTGGAAGAAGTTAGTCACACACAGCAGGGAATTCAGGAAGCCTTAGTAAAGGAAATTAAAGAAATTCATACTAAGGTTGATGATTTTAGTGACTCAATGGGTGATCTTCATGAGGAATAGGGGGAGAAGAGCAGAAG
>JANIHY010000001.1:844611-860071 GCA_027479065.1 Erythroxylum brevipes
TTTAATTTTAAATTATTTAATTTAATAAAACAAAATAAAAATATACAAAAGATTAAAATTTTTATTTCTTTAAACATAATTTATCTTATACATAATCATTATCAATACATAGTCATATTAACATTATAAGCTATTTTTATTTTTAAAAAATAGAAACTACAATTTGAAAATCGTAACAGTATAACAATCGTAACAGTATAACAATTTTCGTATGAACAACTATCAATATATCAACACATACTTTCTAAACTTGTTGGAAAACAATACCAATAATTAAAGTTCAAGAACAATTCAAGACAAACACTCGTATGCATTTTGTCAAACACTTGGTGTGCAAAAAATTCTTCATCCCTAATTCAACACAAAATCTCAAATTTTTTCCATTAATCTCTAACAAATACATACCCTATCATTAACAATCACTAATTAACATTTTAAATCAAACAACAACTCCATAAGAATCAAAACAAAATCCACCGATTGTAGTTATTCACCAGAGAAAGGAGAGGAAGGTTTTCCAAACAACATTACCTTCGGTTAACACTGCTGGAACAGAGGACGTCGGCAACGTAAGCCTCGACGATGACAGCACAGCAGACGACGGCGATGGCTAGAGACGGAGGCTACAGTCGACGGAGAAGGAGAGGAAGAAAAAGTTGAGGCGGGCGCGAGACTGGGTTGGAGGAGGGCTTGGGAAGCTTTAAACGATAACCAAAATGACGTCTTTTTGGTTATATCCAAAACGACATCGTTTTGCTTATATTTTAAACGGTTACAACTTTACAAAACAACGTCTTTTGGATTTTAACTAAACGACGTCGTTGTTGTTGGCTTCTAACTTATCCAAAATGACGTCATTTTAGTTATATCCAATACGACGTCGTTTTGGTTATTAAACGTTTATAAACTCATAAATCGTTTTTGTTAGCTTCTAAGTTATTAAAAACGACACCGTTTCAGAATAACCAAATGGCATCGTTTTGTTCCAACTCGTAGACAACAATTTACAAATATCATTATCGACGCCATTTACCGATAGAATTTACGTTGCTGGTAAAATCTTATTTCCCATACGATTTTTTCAACGCCTTAGTTTATTCCGTCAGTAATTACCGACGGAATGATATCGATCCCTAAATTTCCATCGCTATTCTGATCTTTTTCTTGTAGTGTAAGCCAACCTTCTTACATTCGATTTAGTCTTACATTTGAATAATTCAGAATTAACTTGTTAACTTCAAACCGATTGAACCGGACCAAAAATAGGTCATCCCGACTTATATGAACAACTTATTTGCAATCTTGATAATTCTAGTGCCAATTTCTGCCAAGTTTTTCAATGAATATATTATTTTGACGTCTTAATTTTTATAGATTATAACCAAATGATTAATATTCAATTATTTGATTTAATCTTTTTTATAAGATTTCAATCTTAATCCTAAATTGTAGGAAGTACTTTCATTTATAGATAAGTTGCCTTACAAGCTATAATTAAGTGTTGAAAAAATGTTCTATTATAATCTAGCTCGACTCGAGATTAATAAATTAAGTTTGATCATTTAAATTCTAACTTGGAATCACATTATTTATTAAGGATTGATAAAAAAATTAATTTGATTAGAGTTTACGGTGTTATTATTACTATTTTAATAATATTAAATTCAATATAATACTATAAATAACAACTTAAAAACATTTAAACTAAAAAAAATGTTAGGGTGCCAAATAAGTAATGTGAAACTTCCTTTTTCTATTTATATTATCTGATGTCAAACCCATTTAATTGGAAGCTTCTTGGAAAGACGTCCACCAGGCCATGCATAACTTCTTTGTTCTCTGAAATAGATATGGAGAAAGACAGCACAGCAAGCAGCTTGGCTCGTCCAATTAGGTGTGCTTTTCCTCGAATATCTAATAATAATTTTGGATATTATTCCACATTTCAAGTCTTTGTAATTAGGAAGTGTGGAGATATTATTATATTTATTTAAAAGATTTTATTACAGTTATTTTGTCAATGTGTTAAACATAATCAAGATCAAACTTTTGTATCAAAAGATTGACTACATTAAATTTTCAAGTAATCTAACTTTTTTCTTTCTTATTGGTTTATTTATTTACTTACTTTGATATTTATTTTAATTTTGAATTTATTTTATATTCTATTTTTATTTATTTATGCAATTACTTATTTACATATTTGGTCATTATTATTTTCTCTTCGTATCATTTTCAATAATTTTCTTTTCTTTCTTATTTTTTGCATGGTTATGCCTGGTAAACCAGAAGCACCAAAAGTCTGTCGTAAAGTCCTACATGTTTGGAGCTTATCCTATTGTTAGAGCCCTATGACCACAGGTTAAAGCATGCACAAAAGTCACGAGAAGATCGACGAGTCCAAAAAAAGATTGGTTCACTAACTTGTTGTCTCGTGATCTGATTTTGTTGGTTAAAGTAGCAAAGAGAGTTAATACCATCTAGAAAAAAGTAAACAACGTTCTCTTTTGCTACAGTGCACCTTCTTCCTTTCCAGATTTCTTCGGCCTTCATTCGCCATGACTGAACTACTCATCAATGACCACGATGGCAAGACAGTGAAAAAAAGTCCATATTCGGGAACGGGAAGAAGACCCTCCTCCCCCTCAACCTACAACACAACCAATACATCCTAATTATAAAGCAACAGTAACAGGTCAATTACACACATGTACAACTTGAAAATTTCGATTGGCCTACCGAAGAACCCATTGAAATAGAAGATGGAGATATCAATCTGGTTTCTGGACCATTCGGCCTTGGACTCGAACTCTCAAATTCCTTCAAGGGACGACTTGATAAACAATGGGCACAAGCTATAGTAGTGAAACTCATAGGCAAACACATTGGGTACACTATGTTAAAAACCCAACTCACCTAGTTATGAAAATTGACTAGTCCAATGAAAATAATCAACCTTGACAATAAGTTCTTCCTAGTCAATTTCAAGGAAGCTAAAGACTATATCAGTGCCCTAACCCAAGGGCCTTGGATACTCCTTGGTCATGCTCTTTCTGTCAAATCGTGGCACCCTTCTTTCCGCCTTTCCTCCGATAAAGTCTCCTATGTCGTCGCTTGGGTAAGATTCCCAGAGTTATCCGTGGCCTGCTACCATCCCTCCATCCTCACTGCGCTTGGAAACCTAGTCGGACGCACAGTGAATATTGACTCCAATACCCAGCACTCGCAACGGGGCAAGTTCGCATGCGTCACAGTGAATGTTGACATTAGCTAACCACTGCTATCAATAGTAAAGATTGACGGGGAATGAGTCAAAGTCACGTATGAGGGCCTCCCAGCTATCTGCTTCTCTTGTGGGCGTGTGGGCCACGGGGCCCACATCGGACCGCACCATCCCCACCAGACCAGACCCTACCGATCCATCACTGAATCTCCCCACTGCCTCTACCTCTACACGACACGCCACCAATCAAGACCACGAGCTCCCAACAGAGATGTACGGACCCTAGCTTTAAGTCCAAAGAAGGGGTCGATGCCAATCCACATAAGCAACTTTCACAAGATAAGACAGTATAGGACTCACCTCAGTTGCAGCTCCTAGAGGCTCCCGCTTCCAGATCTTGACACCAACGGACACTAATGCCTCCTCCACGCCAGCGCCAGCCCCATCTTGCGTCTCCCAGCTCGTAGTCAAAGGTTCCAGTTTTGTCTTCGCATCATCCTTAGCCTCGACACCCATTTATACCCCAAGTTGTGGCCAACGCATACACGGGCCCTCCTCACACGGGCCAATAACGGTTCAGCCTAAGGCCCGCACTCCAAAAGCCCCAGTCCGTACAAGCAACCCTCTGCAGCCCATCCCTTTCCACTCCTACCTGCGCCAACTTCACAACCCACTCTAGCAGCCCAACCACAGCAACCACCTCCCTCCACAACATCCACGACCCTTCCTCAAACCCCCACAACTCACACCCCCAATCACCAGGCTGTACAATTACCCTCCCACCAAGATTTGGTAATCCAAGATCCAGCTTTGGTTCCCACAATGTCTGATTCTTCTATTACAAGGGATATGGAAGAAGATACACCAGTTAGGGGCACCACTTCGCAACTCCTCGAACCTATGGACTCGATTCAAGGTACCTCTTCGGACAGTACAGATATGAACTTTCAAGAGTCACAAATGGCTTAGCAGCACTCTCACCCGACAATTCCTGCAACTGAGGAACAGCACGTTGGCTCTGATTCAACCCAAGAGTAGGTTTAGTCTTCTCCTCTCTCAACTTTTTTATGTCCATATTTATCTAGAATTGTCAAGGAGCCGATGGTAAGAAATTTAAGGCGATCTTCATAAATTGTGTTCGAATCCATAACCCAATGTTGGTGGTTCTAGTTGAAACCAGAATCAGTGGGGACCGGGCACCCAAGTTCGTCTAGTCTTTTGGGTTTCAAAATTCTTATTGGGTACATGTTAACAGTTTTTTTGGCGGTATTTGGATTCTTTGGAAATCGAATATAACTCTCAAGATCATGCTGGCTCATTGCCAGTTTATTCATACGTCAATCGATTGGGACCAAACCTCTTTTATTTTTACAACTATTTACGCCAGCCCTACCTATTCCCTTCAACCCACCCTTTGGCATCGTTTGCGCAAAATTGTCAGTATCACTACCCAGCTGTGGATCATAGGGGGCAATTTTAACGCCAAATTAGATCATAACGAAAAACGTGGGGGTGCTCGCAATAATCCGATTGCCAATCCTTAATTCAGAGACTGCGTGCACTGTTGCCATCTTCACGATCTTGGTTCCAACGGGCCCAAATTCACTTAGCGACGCGGTCAAACTCTGGCTCGAATCGACAGGGTTTTATGCTCTAACTCTTGGCTCAATCACTACCCTTCTACGAAAGTTCTCCACCTGCCTTTTTCTTAAGTCTGATCATTGGCCCCTGTTAGTTTTCATTAATCTTCCTGTGTTTCAGACCAATACCTCTTATCTTTTCCGGTTTCCCCCATACCATTCCTGATCACTGGAACCCGCACTCACCCACTTTATGTGGGGCAATCCGAAACCTGGCTAACACTCTACACTCCTGGAATCACTCAACTTTTGGCAACATCTTTGTGCGTAAAAAGAGACTCATGGCACTCCTGACGGGGCATTCAAAAATCTTTGGAGGAAGAGGATTCAGATTCTCTTCGCGAGCTTGATTGTTTCTACGGACCGAACTGGAACATGTGCTCTATCAAGAAGAACTCTATTGGCACCAAAAATCTAGATGGCAGTGGATTAGACAAGGCGACAGGAATACGAAATACTTCCACGTCGTCACGATTGCCAAAAGACAAAAACACCACATATCTTCCCTTACTGATGAATTTGGCGCATCTCACTCCAATCCTATTGCAATTCGTCATCTCGATAAGACTTTCCTTGAAAAGTTGTATACGGAACATCCTACTACCTCGACCCTACTTCAACTCAGAGGATGCTTTCGCCCTCTCCAACCCAGAGGGAAGACTGGTCTTGAAAACCCTCTCCTGCCAGAGGAAGTTAAATATGTTTTTTTTACCATGGCCCCTAACAAAGCTTCGAGATTTGATGGCTTCACTGCGGTATTCTTCCAATCCCAATGGGAAACATTAAGGCCTTCGCTGATCAGTTTTATGCAGAAAACCTTTCGATATAAAGTCTGGGAATCCGAAAACCGCACCCTTCTGGTTCTCATCCAAAAAATTCCCTCACTTAAACTGGTCACGCAATTTAGACCAATCGCATTGTGCTCCGTGTTTTACAAAGGATTGTCCAAGATCATTGTTAACCATCTGAAACCTTTTCTTGATGTTCTGGTCGCCCTAATCAATGCAGCTTCGTTCCTGTGACTATGATAGTTGAAAACATTATCATAGCCCAGGAGATTATCCATACCATGAGAAGGAAGACAGGGAAAAAACGTTTTTTGGCCATAAAAGTCGATCTTAAGAAAGCCTATAACCGACTCTCTTGGGACTTCATCCTTGATACACTCATGGATGTCGGCCTTCCTACCTCTCTTATCTCTCCCATTATGAAGTGTGTTACTACCATTACCATGTAAGTTAACTGGGGAGGCGAACTCAATGAGGAATTTACTCCATCCAAAGGTCTTCGCCAAGGAGATCCATTATCGTCGTATCTTTTCATCTTTTGCATGGAACGTCTCGGTCACTTGATCCACCACTCGATTTTACAAGGTAAATAGAAACCTATTCAATTAAACCGCAGGGGTCCCCTATTAACTCATTTGCTTTTTGTCGACGACCTCATCCTTTTCTTCGAAGCGGCTCTTGACCAAGCCCGGGTCATCGGAGATGTCATGGTCCAGTTCTACAATGCATCTAGCCAAAAAATCAGTCAAGAGAAATCTTGTTGCTATTACTCCAAGAATGTCCACCATTCCAACGCCCATCAGTTGAGTAGAGAATTAGGTTTTAAGCAAACTACCGACTTAAGCCACTACCTTGGAGTGCCTTTGCTCTATTCAAGAGTCAACAAGAGTACGTACCAGTTCATCCTGGATAAGGTTCAACTACGTCTCTCGGGATGGACCACAATTCTTTTATCGCTTGTTGGACACACCACTCTGACTCAAACAATCATCTCCACTCTTCCCCTCTATATGATGCAGACAGTGCGCCTTCCCAAAGACTTTGTGATGACTTAGAAAAAATTATGTGCAACTTTTTGTGGGCCTCTTCTCCTGACGCCAGAAAAGTTAATCTCGTTGCCTGGGACACAATCTGCCAAGCAAAAGAACTGGAGGGCCTGGGTATTCACAAAATTAGGGATACAAATGATGCGTTGTTAACCAAACTTGGATGAACCCTAATCTCGCAGCCGAATAAGTTATGGGTTCAAATTCTTTTTGCCAAATATAATTTTGATGTTAACAACCTACTCGTCTCCATACAGGCCACAGGCAGCTCCATGACCTGGAAGAGCATCAAAACTATTTGGCACCAAGTCCTTCATAGCATAAAATGGGTTATTGGTGACGGCTTGATGGCACGATTCTGGCTAGACCCCTGAGTGGCAGACTTGGGACCGCTCATTGCTCATGCGCTCGCTCCTATCGCCCACTCTGACTTCGACCTGCGAGTGCAACACTACACCGACACTTCAGGTAATTGACATTGGGATAAATTTTAGTTATTACTGTCTCATTTTGTTTGCATGTCCATTGCAGGTATTTTGTCGTCCAAGCCTCACTTCAGGCCGGATAAGTTGATTTGGGGGAGGTTGGAATTCGGACATTTCACTACAGCCATCGCATACACCATGATTATGGAACAGGCCCCCCAGGAGGCTCCTACCCACTGGAGGACTCTTTGGCACTGGGTCGACCCTCAACGCGTCCGATCCTTCCTCTAGCTACTGGCTCATGACCGATTGTTAACCAATCAGTAATGGTTTCATCGACACCTGACTTCGACTGCCGAGTGCACCCAATGTCAGGAGGAAGAGTCCTCCATCCATGTTATGCGCGATTGCCCCAGGGTAAAAAGGCTATGGTACTCCTTTCCTATCCACATACTCTTGCCTAACTTTTTTGACCTTTCTCTTTCTGATTGGCTCCAGGTCAACCTTCATATGCATCGTCAGATTGGTGGCCATGATTGGTCCCTCATATTCGGCACAGCTTGCTGGTTTCTATGGTTCTGGAGAAACCGGTCCCTTTTTTAGGCCCAATTCTCTTGGCCAGTCACTCCTGCTATCACTGTTTTGGAATATGTTCGCCAGATCCTCCAAGCCTCAAAATGGCAAAGCACGACCAATCAGGGTCCTCGACCTCGACAAGAGCATTTAATTGGATGGAATAGACCAGCTCCTGAATGAGTGAAACTGAACACCGATGGGGGGTGAAAACATTCTTCAGGGCTAGCCACCGCAAGGGGCCTTCTCCGCGACAACAATGGTGATTGGCTAGGGGGATTTGTCCAGAATATTGGTCGGTGTTCCTCGATCGCAGCAAAACTTTGGGGCGTCTATTCAGGGCTCAATCTAACTTGGGGCTTACGATTTCGGAAGGTGGAATTAGAAATAGATTCACAGGTGGTATCTAGTCTTCTCTCTGATTCCACTAATCACGTCACATCTCTTAATCCACTCGTCTTGGGTATCAATGAGCTACTCAATCGTAATTGGGTAGTCTTACCCCGCCACATTTACAGAGAAGGTAATAGAAGTACCGATTGGTTCGCAAATTTTGCTGTAAATTTCGGAATAGAGATTACAATGTTTATATCCACACCCAACGGGTGTCAATCAATCCTTATAGAGGACATAGTTGGGATTAGTATCCCAAATTAGTCTAGCTCACTGTTTGTACTTTTTCCCTTTAATTAAAAAAAAAAGACTGGTTCACTATTTTGTCAAGCAAGAATGCTACAAAAACTAAGCATCATCGGAAACAAAAAAACGTTTCAAAACTAAAACTAAAACAACTTTAACATAATATAATCTGCGTGCCTTAGTCGAAAAGAGAACTTGGAAGGAAAAAATAGTCCGCCATCACAAGTTCCCTTTAGATAGCGAAGAATGCAATGAAGAGATGAGAGATATGACCTCTTACATTGAGAACTGACTGACAACTTGAACAACAAAAGAGATTTCAGGATATGTAACAGTGAGATAAATGAGACTTCCCACTACACATCAATACAAATTAGAAAGTTCGGTTGAGTTTGACTTATTATTAAAAGGATATCATTTTAGTAATAAGGTTCAATCTTTTAAACTAAGTTTCAGGATGATATTTGTTTCCAAATTCAATGTGACGTGATGTGAAGTCAATAAGATCAACCCAATTTGATCAAATTTCAGGTTAAATTTGGGCTTGAACTTTATTCTCGACTTGAAGCCGCCAGAATGTTTTAATTAAGATAAAATAAAATAAGATCAAAAATAAAATAAACATCAGGCTCAAGCCTGTTCTGGCCAACAGGACTCAAGCTCCCAACAGGACTCAAGCTCGACCTAATCTGATGTCATCTTTAGAAAAGTTGAGCCAATCTCTCAAGCCTAAATTTAATTCAAAATCAGAACAATTTAGATTTAGTTTGTTAATCTTCAAGGAGAGCCAAAATATCATACTACTTGCATTAATAATCTATGAAGGGTGTGATAAATTTATCTTGACATTGTCAAATCTACTTTTTGCCAAGTTTTAATCTCCATTGACCTCAACCTCAATCTCAAAAAAAAAAAAAAATCAAAAAAGTACTTTCTTTTAACACATAACAACAATAATTTAGTAAAAATCTCACTAAAACGTAAAATTTAAAGAGATCCAATAATATGCAATCTTATCCTTATCTAATAAAGAAGTTACTTTCAAAACTTCCTTTACCATGCCTTTCTTCAAAATGACACAAGTTGATTTATCTTCACAACATCGCAAAAGAACCACTTCATAAGCTGAGCTCGAACATTCATCCACTACTAGTAACACTAAAAAATCATCTACTGAAAGCTATCTGGTGATGGAATAGCTCTGTTTCAAGATTTTACATGTCTTGTAAGCTCGATAAATGTTGTCCTGAGCTGACCAGGAACGTGTAAAATGAACCGTTTCAATGGCTGAAACAGAGAAGTTGGTGACCTGTGGAAAAATGGAAGAATATGTACACTACACCAATAGTTGAAATCAGCATAAAAGAGAGATTGAAAGTCCTCAGGATTTTGGCATTTTGAAGGTTTCTGCAACTGTCAAAAGGGGCTAACTTTGCGAGCCACCCTAATCATGAATTCAGGTACCATACGTCTTCTTGGAGGCGCCACTGCATCCTTGGCCTGTGCTTGCAGGTCATCTGCATGAATTATGGCAACCAAATCTTCAAACATCTGATCTTTTCCACCTCTCATAGGATCCTGAAATGACCATCCATTAAAACAAGTTATAATCTCCCATTGGAAAGAAGTTGATGGGGAAGGAATTTCAGCTTTACGATCATGAAATATTTCAGGGATTACACAAGATAAATAGCTAGATTACCTGAAGAAACAAATCAGTATGAGTCTTCCCCTCATACACGATTGATTCAGCTCTGACCCCGACTCCTCGAAGAGTTTCAGCAAAGTTTTTACTGCAAAAGAAGTTCAAATGATAAGATCCTGTTCCTGCTGACAAGCACCTGGAACATGTATTAGGCCATGAACGGTAAACAAATTTTGCGACGGGACGCAATCATTCTTTACTTTTCATACAGTATTTCCTCTCTGGGAACAAATTCTCTTGTGCAGAATAGAATTCAAAGACAGCTTTCTCATTTAAGTACTGCAAATCTAATTTTATCAGTACTCTCATCATTTAATCTCTCACATTTGTGATAGTGATTCAAAACCAGTATAAATGCACCAACCCGACGCACTAGAACAAGGAGGCTGCCAAATCCTGAGGCACGAACACATTTCAATTTGATATGCCTCAATACAAGGGTTCAGATAATATATTGATCAGCCATTTAGTGAAAAGGGTTTGGGTTCAGAGACACCAATTCTCTGAAAGTATTATGAATTCCCTTAAACTATGAGATAAAAATATTTGTTACAATAGCCTGCAACCACAACTGCCTCTAACCTACAGTGATCTTAAATTAAAATGGTGAATTTGATCATACTCTCTGAAAACCTATTAGAGTTGCATAATCATCTTCAGTTAAGAGAATAATATGTATGGATATATGTATATATCCAGGATTTTACTTGGAGAAGGTCCTGACCTGGCATCAACTGGAATTGAGTAATCTGCAGTACCATGAAAAAGGATGATAGGAGGTAGAAGAGCAAAAGCATTTTTCAAGTTAGGGTCCTGAACAACAACTTCAGGAGAAAATCGCCTTAAAGACTCTTCCCCTTCCATTATGCTGTACATAAATATGGCAACGACAACGACAACGACAACAATCAATGATTAAGTCATTCATAATGTATTCCAGAACGAAACAACACGTATTGGACAATTTACAGAGGAATGTAGTATGAGGTTACCTTAAAAATACAGAACGGTACAGACCCCGACTATGGAAGTAATCTACCAGGTTAAACAAATTGTACCTATTCCAGATGATAAGAAAAGGTCCTTATAATCATGATGAAACATGATAAATTTTTAAGATATAACATCTTTTAAATCTATATTTACCCTCCAGATAAACCAAAGTGTGCATTTATCTGAGAAAGACTCCAAGAACTGCTCTCTCCTTCACCAGCCTCTTTGATTGCCTGTTCTACAAGTACACAAGCTGCAATATGTGCACCAGCTGATTGTCCCATTAGATAGATCCTACTCAAATGACAAATGAACATCATAAAGAGAAATTAATGATTCATCCAAGCTTTTAGAGACAGGAAAAGAATTAGTACAAAAGAAAAAGGACAAGAAGACGAAGGATCAAAGGCTCCAATTACCTGTTAGGATCACCTCCATATTCAGCAATGTGATTGCAGACAAATGAGATACCTTGGGATGCATCAGCAACCATGTCACTCATAGTTCCCTGAGGGAAGTTTCTACATGTGCAATGAACTGGGGTTAGGATATAAGGAGTCATTAACTAGAAATGAATTGAAACTAAAACATGAAGAGAAGATACTGAGATAAACTTAACCAAAAACTATCTTTGTCTGGGATGATAAAGTTCATAAATAGATCATAGAATAAAAAAATATAACCTAGAAGATAATCTTTTGTCATTCACCAATAAAACCAACTGTGTGAAGTCCAATAACATTCATCAATCAGTATAATTACTAAACAAAGTTAGACATGAAATGGGGAAAAAAAAAAGCAAAACAGAGAACAAATCAAAGAAATTAATGGAAGAAACACATGTACACTCGTTGGTAAAGCAAATGGAACATAGATTAGGTAATCCACAGTGATGATCACCAAATACCAACAAAGGAACATTAGGCTGTGCACAAAGGGAGAGATAGATGCAAGCATTTGTTAATTTAGTTTACCAGAACTTGCAAGATAATATGCAGTTGAACAAAGAATAAGGCTTTAGGTAGAAAATGTACCGAACAGATGTTTGGATAGAGATGAGATGATGCTGTGATTTGTCGAACGATATAACGTCAAAGAGGAAGGAATTTTTGCAGTTAGAAACTACAATGCAGTCCCGTGCCAGAAAGATGGAAACTACGTGTTCCTACACTAAGAACCTTTCCTCAACTGTAGTGTGCACACAAACTTCCATATATAGGGCATGTGAATCAGTAACTAAATAACCAAATAACAACTCAATTTCAACAAAAGTAAAAGGTAGTAAAAGGTAATATACAAGAAACATATCATGGTAAATAGATCATTTAAAGATATTACCTTTTGAAGTACAAAATCTCACCTGTAGTCTATGCAAGCTACTATGATATCTCGTTCTGACAACTGTTGTCCTAATAGAGAACCCCATGCTTTATAACTGTACAAACAAAGAGAGCTCCATGATATATGATCAACTAGGAATGATGAAGGAGAAAGGCGCAGTAATGGCATTCAATAGAATCTCAATACACAGACTATGTCTCATCAAGTTCTCTTTTTCATTTTAATACCAAAGCTAAATAAACAAATATAACATTCAAGAGGAAATTCCAAATTTCTTATAACGGTACTAAAAACTGAAAAAGGTTAAGACCTTTGATTCTAGATCCATCTGCCAATGAGAAATATGCTCTCACTTCCTCCCATCATATTAATTTTCCTTTTTCATAGGAGGTATCTAAGAAGCAATTATTATCTCCATGCAACTCAGAAGAAGGTTGTAAGTGGCAAGAGATTGACTTTCATCTCATATTATGTCAGGCAATGTATCTCCTGCATCTCTATATTCAAATCTAGAAGGAACACGGAACTCACCCAATTATCCATGCTCCACCAGTTATAAAAGCAACTACAGGCTTTGGTCCGTCACTGGATTTTGGTAAATAAAGGTCAAGCCTGCATGAGAAAGTTTTGGATATTCATTTTACGAATGTGTTCTAATAGAGTTTATATGAACTCAATGTGAGGCAACTCAGGATAAACATAGCATGTAAATCATACCTATTTCTTGGTTGTTCCCCGTATACTATACCTCTAATGACATGGCGAGAGAAGAAATAGTAGTACCCAACTGCAAAAGACTAACAGAAAACTTTGAACTAGATGCTCATGGATACATTCTAGATTCTACCAATCTTTAGCCTAGTGATCTTACCAAACAAAACAAATTGTTATGAGGTTTTAATAGAAATAATCAAAGGATTCAATATGGCATTGGAGAACTTCTTCATGACTTACTGCTCAATTACCTTGAATAAAACCAGGAAGAAGCATCAAAGAGTAACAACCAAGAGCAAGAAATCTCAGAATCCATCTGTAGCCTACCCTGAATGAGAAGAAATGATTAGGAAGCACATGACAGTTGTGAGGAAGTTAGGGAATAAACATTAAGTTCCAAGTTCAAGCAGCTATTCAGTTCCCCCTTCATTCAGGCGAAGTGATCTTCAGAAAACAAGCAGATTTTCATAGTGGTTAGGTGCTAATTTTTCCAAACACTTGAACACAAATGTTTTGGACCAATAACCTTGAACTCAAAATCCTTCCATTAAACACATTTCTAAATTGCATCCATTGTGTGTATTACAGAAGATGATTGAGGATAACAAAGAACTCAACAGCCTAGCATAGAAATGAGGAAACATTTATGGAGGGACAGACACAAAATGAAGTGACATAATCCAACAATTGAGTGTATTATCTTCATCAATAAGTTCACTTTGCTGGGAGATAAAATGGAAAATAAAGTTTATTCTCCTCATTGCAACAGATCCAATCAAGATGAAACAGAAGACTTCTTAATGGCAAGTTGCATCTTATTTCAAATAACACAGGCTTACTAAGCAAGCATCAAATAGACAATTCTTGTATTCTGGTTATGAATCAACCGCCAATCTATTTATATTACGTTCAACAAGCCCAAGATGATGTTGGACAAATGCTTCTTCAATCAAGAAAAAGACTTTTACCAAACAAAAGAACTTCCTTAGATCATTCTGAAAGAGTATGGAACAGTGATCCTATCCCAAGAACCATCAGAGTAGTCATGTAAACCATATACGTCTTTCAAAAAGGGGTACAGAAAACTGTAACTTGAAGCCAGTAGCAACTTAAAAACAAAGGACCCACCATTTATGTGTGATAAACAATTAACTTAATAAAATTATACCATGAAAAGGCACCCAACAGACACAAAAAGGAAAGCAACACAGAATCCAGAAGAGACGGTTGAGAGAAAAATAAAAACATGTTCTTTGTCCATACAATTCTAGACGTTGGTATATCTTGAAACAAAGCGTAACAGTGTCTAAGTGTAAGCAAATTAGATAACTGAGCATATAAATGTTGCAACAAATTAAAACTCAGAAAAACATACCCAAGATAACGCAGGAGCTTCACACTCAAACTAGTGGCAACAAACGTCTGAGAGGCGACTTCGCCCACATCGTGACCAAAAGACTGCTCTCGACCATTGCCATCTGAAAGGGAACAGAGAGAGCTTTCACTAGCGATCCGGCGACGTCTCTGTTGATAAAACTTGGTACTACTAGTAGTTGTGCTAGTAATACCTGCAAAACTAGAAGTCCTTGACAAAAGAGGGCTCATTGAAACGCTGGATTCATCTTGAATCCTTGGAGAAATCAAAAGTCTCGTTGTTGGGTCGTCGAGCATCTCAGGTTTGAGGAACATCGTTGATGACAACACATTCGGTGAGGTTGGGTCAACAAGAGAGATGGGTTTCGAAAACTGGGGACTAGTTACAGGTAAAACAGGAGATGGCATGATTGAGAGGTACAACACGTTACAGATACCAAATGCTGTCCTGTTCCTATTTGTTGGGTACTCGTGAAATCTCTTTCTTTCACTGCATCTCCATGTTACAGGGAAAAAGGATGCAATCTTTCTACTCCTTGGTGGAAAAAGATTGAATCTTCAATGGCAAAGAGATCTTTGAGGCATCAATTCTTTTACAGTTGATCACAGGAAAGATCTAGGGGATGGGGAAGAGGCTCGATGATTGGAGAAGGAATTGCCAGTTGGTGTCTGCCACGTGCGGCTGTGTTATTGGATGATAACCGAAGTTTGTTCCATTTTGTCCTTCGTGAGAAGGAAGAAGCTATGTGCTTACAGAAAACTATGTCGGAATAAGTCTTTGATTCCCTTTTGTCAAGTCTTCGGCAGCGTCTTAAAAACATTTTATCGATTTAATTGTAAAAGTTTAAATAAGTTAATTTTTATTCAAATCTTAATTTTTTGTTTAATTTAATTTAATAATTTGTTAAAAATTATTTCGTTTATTAATTAATCAATATGTTTGGTAATTAATTAATTAATTTTTATAAATTAATTAATTTTTATAAATCCAAATAAATC
>JANIHY010000001.1:882048-905418 GCA_027479065.1 Erythroxylum brevipes
AAATTAAATAACAGTCATGAATTTATAAAAATGTAAATTAGCTACAAAAGTTTATAATTTTAATAAAATTTCAAATAATATAAAAATGTTACTAAATGTTAAATGATTATTTTATAATAATTATTTTATATTTTATTTATAACTCAAGCTTAACCTTTAATTAAATTCAAATTCTTTAATTCTGTTGGCTGTACTGTTCGTCCATGGCTGCCGTCACTCACAGCAGCTTCTGTGTCGCCACTACTGCTCTCTACACTCGCACTCTCAAATCACAGAAACCCTTTAATCTCTCACTTAAAACAAGCAACTTTAAACCTATTTCTTTCTGTACTACATACCCAACTCTATCACTGTCAAGGTTAATGCCTCGAAAACCCTTGGAGACCCTCTTAGGATTTCTCCTCTCTTAGCTTTTTCTTGTTAAGTTTCAATTTTTTGCTGTCTGAACTTTATAAAGTTACAAGCTTTATTGCTCTTTCTTCTTTTTTCGTGCAGGCTGGGAATTCTTGAAAGTAAAGCAGTGTGGCCAAAACGTTTGTATCCGTTGTTGGCAGCTCCGGATGGAGATCATGAGATAAGCTCAGAAGTGGAACTGGGAAACCCCAATGAGGTGTTTAAATTTAGTCTTTGTACTTTACTTGTTTAGTTTAAGTTTTTGCATCCCATTTCTCGCGTTTGTTTCAAGTTTTAGGTGGAAGTTTTCTAGGCAGTATGTGAAAATTCGGGGTTGATATTGGAAATATCCAGTTACCTGATTATTGGTGATTTTACTTTATTGCGAAGTAAATTGTATGATAACAGTGTTTTTGTAAGGGTAAGTGTTTCGAGACCTGGCAGTGTTTTGGTGATGATTTTGGAACTTGAACTCTTGGGATGATATATCAGGAGTAGTTTGAAGGAGCCTTGAGGAGAAAGTAAAAAAACGATGATTATGTCATTATGCTGCTGATGATTATGCCTGCTTGGAGCACCTGTCATTATGGAGACTCTTCATTTTGTTAAGCCAGTAGTCCAGCATACATCAAATATGACCTTGACAGCTGTATATGATTCTGTGCATATATAACCCACTATCTAAATTGTGAGATTGGTACATTCTTTTATCACATATTCTAAAATGGACGGAGTAGGAGTTCCCCTTTAATGTGAAGACTAATCCAAAAGAACATAACATGAAAAGTGCCATCATCACCAAAGAAGGGTGTAAATTAGATAGTAATGCCTAGCTTTTTTACCAAAATCCACAGCAGATTACGTGCCAAATAACTTGTTAATCTCACTGTTTAGATTGTGAGTTTCTCTAATATACAAGAATGTAACGTGAAATGCTATCAGCATCCGTCATAATTGAATCAAAGAGGGTTGTAAATCTGCTTAGTCACTCGACCAAAATTTGCTATAGGAATTACGGAGGATCTGCCTTCTGTTATTTGATTCTATTCATTTATCATTTTGATTTTCTATTGTTAAACCCTTAAGACATTAATCTTGACATGTTTAGTCGTGCATTTTGTATGGCAGGGTGCAACTATTGACATAAAACTACCTAGGAGGAGTCTGCTTGTACAATTCACTTGTAATGAATGTGGTGGAAGAACACAGAGGCTCATAAATCGATTGGCCTATGAGCGTGGACTAGTTTATGTACAGGTACCTGTTTGTCTTATTGAGCATTAGATTCTTGTGATAGGTGGAAAGATAATGGAAAAGCTATTAAGCATTCATCTAGACACTCTGCTGATTGCAGGAATGTTAACGTGAAAGAATCAATACAAAATCATCGCCCTTCTATAGATGATAATATCTGATTACATACAAACTTATGTTTTGAATAACAATAGGCCTCAAGTTGTATGTCCATACTGGTGGATGCTATAAGACTTGCTGTGATTAGATAAGGAGAGTGAGGGTTTCAAAGCAGTAATTGAAAGTGCCGAAAGATACCAAATGCAATGGCTTTTTTCTGTTAAGAAATTTTCTTTTCAATTGTTTTGAGTTAAGATGTGAAATAAATCGATAGGATGGGCAGAATGATGGGTCCATTCTAGTTAGGGAAGTAGGTTGACTGGTTCGACCACAAATGCCCTCAACAGGGGCCTAGTTTGGGTATTTTGTCAAAGAAACTAGTGGGTTCCTTGTTAACTTGTGCAGTTTTGCACCTTACTGATTTGAATCACCCTTTGCATGAGAACAAATTTTGTCACTACAGAAGAGTTGGTTCACAATTTTTAACTGGCAAAAGTTACTTTCTTTTGGGTTACTTTAATAATGTTTATTTGATATATGAAAGCATGATTCTTTTTTGGATTACTCTAATATCATTGTTTTATTTTGATGCAACTTTTAAGGACCTAAAGTTCAAATTTATAAGTTAAAAATGTGCAAAATTTGTTCAAAATCTTCTCTTAGAACATCTTGTTTGCTGATTGCATTATCTTTTGCAAGGAATATGTTGCTTTGGCTTTTAAGGGATACCAAAGCTCTTTGCTTTATTGTCACAGTTGAAGAAATTTTTCCATGATTAACCTCTGGTCCTTCTCTTCAGTGTGCAGGATGTGAGCAGTATCACAAATTGGCTGATAATTTAGGCCTTGTAATTGAGTATGACTTGGAGGAGGAAATAAGTGCAGAATCAAATACAGATCAAGTTTAATAAAGTTTTTCTTACAAGTTTATTCTTTTTTACTTTTCTCTTCAAATACTCTGGTCACTCGCAATGCATTTCTTATAAATAACAACAATTGGAAGAAATGAAAGAATATTCAATATCCACGCTACAATTTTGATACATCGGCTCGCCTTTTGAAATCCCATGTTCTTGAATTTCCAAACTGATTATTTTGTCCATACAAAATAATCTACGTATATGCATACAAACAGCTCATGAATCATGAGGTAAGATAGCCAACTCACATAAGGCTTTATCCTGCAATAAGTAGTGTAAATGCAGTTGCTAATCCAACAGTTCCCCACATCGTGAACCTTCCTGGTTGCTGGTGCGATGCAATTCCTCCATTCTGTAAGACATAAGAGGCAAGAAGTGGTCATACTATATAATTTGTTGTGCCAGCAAGCATACTGTTGGAACTTGAATATTAACTCATGCAACTATGGAGCACTTACATGCGTTGGAGATGGTGCTGGAGCATCTGGAGCATCTGGAGCAGTATCCAAAGAATCTGCCGCTGTAGGTGGAGCTGGAGGGCTTGGGGGACTTGGTGCAAGATCTGACAAGTGATGATGTGGCTTCTTGTGCTTGTGCTTTTGCTTTCTTTTCTTCTTATGCTTGGGAGGAGCTTGTGCAGGTGAAGGCACTAATGCAGGTGTTGGAGCTGGTGATGGAATGATAGGTGCAGGTGCTGGGGCTGGGGCTGGAGGTGCCTTTGCTGGTGTTGGTGCTGGGGCTGGAGGTGTCTTTGCTGGTGTTGGTGCTGGGGCTGGAGGAGTCTTTGCTGGTGTTGGTGCAGGGGCTGGAGGCGCCTTTGCCGGTGCCGGTGCCGGTGCCGGTGTTTCCTTAGCTGGTGCTGGTGCTGGTGGTGCTTTGGCCGGAGCTGGGGACACTTTCGGTGGTGGCAACGCTGGTGGTGGTGTAGCAGGAGCCGGTGGTAATGCTGGTGGCCTTGATGGTGGTAATGCTGGTGGCTTTGATGGTGCTGCGACCGGAGGAGTGTGTGGTGATTGAATGGGTGAACTTTTAGGAGGTGGGACAGTTGGACTAGTAGCCGGGGCTAATTTAGGAGATGGTGAAGATATAGGAGTGGTTGTAGGTGGAGGCGTTACTGCTTTTGCTGGTGACTGCACCGGTGCAGTTGGTACAGTGGAAGTTGGTGATTGAGATGGTGCCACAGGTGTAGCTGTAGGTGGAGGTGTTACTGCTTTTGCTGGTGACTGTGTCGGTGCAGTTGGTACGGTGGAAGTTGGTGATTGAGATGGTGCCACAGGAGTAGTTGTAGTTGGAGGTGTTGCTGCTTTTGCCGGTGATTGCGTCGGTGCAGTTGGTACAGTGGAAGTTGGTGATTGAGATGGTGCCACAGGTGTAATAGGCAAATTCACTGGTGAAAGTGCTGGTGCCTGGCCACTGGTAAGGGTTAAAGGAAAGGTAATACAAGCCAGGAATAGAACCCAAAACTCTGAAGCCATTTTGTTGTGAAGAGACACTAGAAGTAAAAATAGTGGCAATATATAGGGTTTCTGGATCAAGTATTTTTTATCTGCTAAATGTTTTAAGGTAGAAATGTTGTCTTCATGAGAATGCAACACCCCTTCTACTGATTTATGGTTAGTGGGCCACTGCATATTCCTGTAACTGGAGTTGTATTGTTGAAGAAAGAAGATCTCCTGAAAAAGTTATTGTCTGCTGATGTTTTGCAGGTATAACATCACTTGCGAGAGATATGTCACCTGCTTCTTCTTGAAGCAGTAACGTGGTTCAAAGCCAGTATGTGGCTTAACTCTGGAGACAATGTGATTTTGAAGCTATATGTTATATATGTTCTACACCAAATGATAATACTCGTGGCAAATATGGGCTAAAAGGGTGGACAAGACATGGAGGTGATGTTTATTGGATCATGATATTTATCCTAACTCACCCTTTCAATTGGTAACCAGACCCTGTCGAAATAAAACAAGACAAAGCAAGCTGCGGATACCCTTTCTGGTTTCTTTTTCTGTTACTATCTTGGCCATGACCAAGTTATCTTGCATATTCATTACCGCTGACAGAACGAGCCATTGTTGTATAACATTGAAACACTTTGTGTTATATGTATTTGGAAATACCATTTATACATAATTATGAACTTCGAGGATCCAGTGTTAGAGGGATGTTATATATGTCAGTTCCTGGAAACTTCGATCATGAAGATAAAAGTTTGCTGCGAAGCAAAAGCTTCTGCTATAAATTGTACTTGTTTTCTTGTTGAAGCCTCTATTTACAGAATCAGTCAAATCATCTATGTATATATGTATGTATATATATATATATATATGGTAATCATGAGAGTATAGTCCTTGAAAGAAGCAGGGCTCTTATAAAGACTAGATGAAAACATCACAAGATCACATATAGTTATCATAGCTTAAGTTTCAATTATTTGCAAAGAACTCATCAACAATTTGTAATTCATCACAAACAAAACATAACATGGAAGATATTATGCAACTTATCAAGGACTTTTGATTGACGACTTGCAACAGGAAGACAGGTCGGCTGTGGAGGCTCGTCTTCATTCTTCTGCTTTTTCCTTCTCCTGAGTTGGAAGAATTGCTGCATAACTTCTGCACACTGTGATTCCAATACACCTCTTCGAATTGTCATCTTGGGATGAAAGGGATGGACTGGGGCAGCTGGTTTGTCCGTTGGTTGTCCACCATTTCTGTTCTCTTCACCATTTGGGAACAAACTGAAACAATTTGGACATACATAAAATCAAGACATTTTAAAAAGAGCTTATGGTGAAAATTAATTGAACTGATGCCAGTTAGATGGACTAAACTTAGACTCGAGTCAAAATCCAAATGTCTGGAATGATTGACTAAAAATCTACTCCATGACATTCATTTTTGTTTTATTTAGTAGTCCGAGTTAGCACAATGGAAGGCATTTCCAGCCATGCTTGCAGTTCCAGTTGCATCAAACCAAACTTTAGTTGTAAAAAATTTGATTTGAATTTTGCAAAGAAATTTGAGAGGAACAAGTTAGAAAAATATGGAAAGATGAAGAAAAAGAGGTCCGTGGAGGAAATGTTGTCGAACATCACCCTATGATGCATACCCTGACAGAGGGCAAACAGCCATACAGAAAGAAATTTGTCCGGTTACTCCAGGATATGCATAAGTTGACAGCCAACTTATAAGATTCTTGTTGATTGGGAATAAGGTTACAAGATTTCGACAATTATTCTTACAGAAGGAATTGAACAAGATAATTATTCAAAGATGGCTTTCGTTATAGATAATGAAATATTAAATGAATATGGTTTGCCTCATTAATAAGCAGTCAATGCTTAAGCAGAGTATCAGGCAACCATTGATGATATTAAGGAAGAACTGCCTGGAAGGTCGGAAGTTAGGTTTGAGTTATTCAGTAGGAAAGCCAATCGAGTGGGTCATGCTCTGTCAGAATTCAGATAGTTTTGATGTAAAAGTCTGGAAAGAAAGTTCCTTTGTTGGCTTAGAATGTTTGAAACTTCTGAATTTTGATTAGCAAGGGACCCATTTATTGTTTCAGACAAAAATATGTCTTCAAACTTTATAGAAGGTTTGAAGACAGCAGCTTCTTACCTGATCCAGCTCCCATCAGCTCCAAGAAGTTTATTGGGAGCTCCCCATACAAGAGTGTCTATTCTGGCTTGAAGGATTGCTCCAGCACACATGGCACAGGGTTCAAGTGTTACATATATCGTTGCATCCTGAGAATCCACAGATTGGGAAAACATTACAATAAAAAAAAAAAAGGGTGGAATTAGTGAGGTCCCTTAATTAATTGGAAAGCTAGCATGGAACAGAGTCTCCTTCTTCTGAAAGAAGGTCCATTGGAACAAAAGAGGACAGAAACTTTATCTAGGGAATCTAAACATTTCAACCCATAACTGTAATAAAAAGCTGTTAATCTCATTTCAGATCTTTACAGGTTTAAAGTGAAAGGAAAAGATCAACACGAAAACAAGTGCTTCAGTTTTTCTAAAATACAGAGAGCTTGTATTGCCAATTTGTCACTGAATAACTTCTCATGATTATACAAGTTCACTGAAAAATAGCTACTAATATTGTAATTGACCATCATATCTTGTAACATGTATGTTTGTCTAACCCACTTTATGCAACTGATAAGCCAGTTTTACATTCAAAATTACTTTTTTCACGGCAATAACAACATAATTGCAGTTTATGAAGTGATCTAAAGCCATTGTTATTACATGAAACAAAGCCAATCATGAAGCATTAAGAATATGACAGGAGTTTCTTAAGTTCCCCATATCACCATTACTGTTTCTTTCATCTGGTGATTAGTTAGGCATATCAGTATTCTTTTTAACCTTTCGATCTTTTTGCTTATTGTTTTTAGATGAGAGAAAAAGATCATAATAATAATTGAAAATAAAAAGACCCCTTTTTCCAAATTTGTCCATTCAGTAACAACATATGTTAAAAGGAAACATTACCGAAAGCCTCCATGACCGGAGTTGCTTCGAAGCCTCCCGGATGCATATCATTTCTGCATGAGCAGTGGAGTCCCGTAACTCTTCCACTCTGAAATATGAATATACATAAAAATCCAAAAGAATGCTAGTACCACATCAAGCGAATCTGTAAAAGCATGAAACTTACAGGTTGTAGCCACGTGCTATAATTTTTCCATGCTGCACCAATACTGCTCCTACAGGCACCTCCCATGTATCAGCGGCATGCTTAGCCTCTAGCAGTGCTTCCCTCATAAATATCTCATCACTTTTCCGCTGCTCACTTTCGTGTAGGTATGCTTCCTCCCACTCATCAAATCTATCTCTAATGACCTGCTTGTTTCGCTGAAGCTTCTTAAGTTTCAATTCCCCATCCTTCCCATCTCTGCCTAACACTTCATGTAGCTTCCCACTAACATGTTGCTTTGCTGGCTGCATTAGACCGCTATCAGATGCATTACTTTTTCCACTATCAAAGCATTCCTCCACTATGTGACTAGTTGTGCCATGATAAGAAAAGGGAACTGGTACTAAAGATGACTTCCCTCCTTCCATGTTAGAGGAGCCAACTTGAAAACCCTTCTGATCTAGACTAAATCCAACATGTTCCTCGTGTTCAGGTGAAGAAATACCTTTTGATGTCAACCCATTTTTGGATATACCAGAATGAGATGATGTTTCTAACTCCAGCTGTCTTGTAATGCCTTTTGTTGCACTAGTGTCAAGTATTTCTTCCTGACCTTGACCAGAAGTTTGACGCAGTTGCAGCTGAAGAGAAGACGTCAATTCTTTTGGCATGCTTCTTTCCTTTTTCCCATTCCAGTCACTGTTCTCTTCATGATCATGACCAGAGAAATATGCCTCACTACTAACAGAATCATTTGATGAACTCTTTGTTCCAGAATTTACAGCTGGCTTGGGCATTTCGGCATGTGAACCCCAGCGTAAGCGAACAATGTTAGCAATGATACCCCACAAGGACCTGCCTGTCCTCCTAACAGCAAGAGTCTCAGTAGCTGTGTTGTCTTCTGCTTCTTCTTTCTCTAAAGATTCCTGTGTAGTTGTATCTCTCACATCCCACATTTCATCTGAAGGGCCCTTTACCCCAGAACTTCCCAACGATGGCCCTGAGTCCTGGTCTGTCAGTTGTGAATCCTTGGTGAAATCATGACTGGACTTCTTTTGCCTTCGTTTCTCACCTTCACTATCTACTTTTGTAACAGACATCGTCATCTCCTCTTGGATACCAGGGGTTGAGAGTTCATGTTTTGACTGTTGAATAAAGTCATCAACATAACTTCTGGATGATTCCTCTAAACGATAAGCCGAATCAAGGGTATCTTCATGGGCCACAAGGTTCAAAGGCTCACCATAAGCCACACTGCTAACACCTCTGTTATCATCTGATTTATGTTGAGCTGGAGTTCTCCCTCCTGAACTAGTATAAAACACACTGGAACTACTCTCAAAAGTTTCAGTTGACGAATCTTGTTTTGCAACTTCAACAGTTGGATCAAGAAGCAATGGACCTCTAGCTACCAATTCATGTGTAGGAGGGATCATTACTGGATTAGAACTTTTCTGGACATCCTCGTCATGCTCCTGCACATTAATCTGTTGCATTCTCATCTCAGAAACCCTATCCAAAGACACTTGAGAAGTGAACGCTTCATGTGAGGTTCCCTCACTATAACTCAATACTTTTTCAGCTCTGTAAGTCTCTTTTTGGGATTTGACTTCAAAAGCACTTTCGTCAGTTTGATTCTTTTTTCCTATTTCCACAAAGGGTTTCACAACTGATGTCGATTTACTTCCTTGATTAATCAAAACGTCATCAGAAATGCTTTGATTATTAGTGACAGTTTTACTATCAATTGCTTGTAGCACCGAAACGTTGGTAACATTCACTGATATATTTTGAACACCTTGGGACCCTTTCCTGGATCGAATTCTCTGAAGTGTAGTTTGATCATTGGAGCTATGCTCTTCTTCAGCACTAGATTTTGTGATAATAACTGAATCTCCAAGTTCCTTCCTCCTACTAGATTCTGACCTTCTTGTTAAATTTTTCTGTGTCGTTTGGTCACCCCTTTGGTCTAGTTGTTCACTGGCATTCCGACTTTTCTTTATGTCTATATCTTCTTCCTGTACTTTTACTTGAGACTCTGACCACTTCTGCAAATTAGAATCTTTGTGCACGTCAACATTTCCAATTTCTGAAATTTCAGTAATATGTTGAGTGTTTTTTCTCAAACTAGCATTTGTGGAACTTCTGCCAACTGTTTTATGATTTTCAGCTCTTCGTCTCTGAAGCAAATCTTCATGCTTTTGATGATGTGAGGCTGCTTCCACATGCCTTGCATATTTATCCTCTGACTCAGTAACCTCCCGGTAATTTCTTCGGATTTTGGCTTGTTCAACGGATTCATTATCCATCTGGCTATAGTTTTTTTTCCTCTCTTTCTGTGAATAAGAAAATAAATCTGTTGTTTCTTTCTCGTCATTAAATTTCTTAGCTGAACTTGGTGCCGTTATTGATTGTATTTCTGAGGATTCCTTTCTTAATTGTGTTTCATCAATTTCAGTAAGTTTCTTTTCAGATTTCTTTTTCACATCCCAGTCGAAAGTCACTCCAGTTCTACACCCCAATACCCCGCTTTTTCCCTCTATACCGTCCCTATGTCTTTTAAACTCTTCAACCATACACCCCTCAAATCTACCATCTTCATTCTTCAAGTCCCGCCTGCATATTACCGATGCTTTTTTTACCACATCACAATGCTCATCCTGAGATTCCGTATCACTGTCAAAATCCTCCCCGGAAAGGGAATAATAAGAGGAAATACTGTCCCTTCTTCCCTTAAGATTTTCATTGTTTGCAACAGCAGTAATTTCTTCTACACCTTCCGTTTTATCATCCACTTTATTACCACTAAATTGTTCATTTCTTGATTTTACAATTACCGACTCAAATTTACACTTGGAATCACTCTCCAACAAACCCAACCTGACATCCTTCTTCTTCCTACGGTGATCACCTCGATAATTCCCTCTGTCCTTTATTTCCACTCTCTTCGACAAACTCTTCTTTCTCTCTCTATCACCCAAGTATTCCTCACCTAGTTCCTCACTCAACAAGCTTATCATAGCTTCCACGTCATCAGCATTACTCGAACAACGCCTTTCCCATGAACTTATTCGTCCAAGCCTCTTTTCACTACTCCTACGAATTCCATTACTGCCACTATTCCCTTGAATTGAGTAAGAAACCTCAGAACAATCAAGATCCAATCCATAAGCAGGAACCCGGTAACTATACCGGTCCCCAGCACCCAAGACCAACCTCCTATAAGGTGGCCGTTGAATAAGAGTGGATTGCCTCAGTCCATACAACCAACCGGAGCTTATGGGCACTCTAGGAGAACCAAATGAAGACACACAACAACAAGAACAACAGCTACAACAAGAACAACATTGAGCAGGACACGACAATAAAGGGCTTCTCTCAAATCTTTCGTTCAACAAGTTAGAGCAGTCATTGAAGGAAAATGAGAGAGACCCTTTACTTCTAAATGACAAAAGAGTAGAACTAACATAAGCTTGGTGCATTATCTTCGAGATAACAGTGGAAACTCACAAGCTTACCTCAACAAGTTCAGTTGGGTTTCTGGAGCTGAAACTGGAAGTGAAATGATATGTATTCTATGTCAAGATTAGATCTTTCTTGTTTCTCTGTGTTGAAAAGATTAGATTTGTTGAACAAATGAACTCTCCTGCCTGAAATGAATACGAGACGCCATTAGATCACTCGAATCGGATGAGTTGACTCGTCAGGTTAGGGCCAACTCGGCTTGCAACAAGAACACACAAAACCTGGGCCAGATCACTATGTTAGTGTATGATAATATCCTAGATAAGGTTGGATTTGTAACAATTGAGTAAATCCATCATGAGATTGGAACATTGTTGGGCTTCATCAACCCAATTCCTTCCTAGAAAAGGATTAAAAACAAAAATCAAAGAATACAAAAATAGTAATAAGCCCTTTTTTTTCTCTCTTTTTTAAAAAATAATTTTTATTAAGGTTTCACATTTTTTTGATAAATTATTAACCCAAAAAAAAGTAGGTTTATATAAATATTAAGGTTTCATATAATTGTTCATATTATTTATAAGCATACAGATTCTTTAACTTATTAAGAGTGCTTACCTTTTAAGAAAATTGTTGAAAAAAGTTAACTATATGTTGGTGAACAATTTCTATAAAAATACCCAAAAATTGGAGTTCATTTTAGCCACGAAAATAACTTCGATAGTTAAGACAGAACCGAAATAACATATTTAACAATTCTTTCATTTTTTTTCCACTTTTATGAACGATTCAAGATATAGAATAAGGTCAATGGTACATATTATTGTTTTCTTAAATTCCAACCTACAACCTTCTAATCATAAATTAGTGACTTTTCAAGTTATTCGAAAGCTCTCTCTCACAAACAAAGTTCCCATCTTAATCACTCTAATGTCTAATGGCTCTCTAAATTATAGTCCTTAAATCTTTTTTTTTTTTGTGGTTCAGAATCAATGTTGTTTTTGTTCCACTCAAAGACTTCGTGACAAACCAGAAATGCAATTGCAGATGCTTCTGTCCATCAACTAGACTTTGGCTTTGTCGGGATCTTGTTTTCATACTTCTTGTCAAACTAAGCATAATAAACATTATAAACACGTAACAAGCCATTCGACAATGGGTTTATCTTCTGAATTTGACAAGTTCAGCATACAATAATGGTTCATGACCAACAGCAAATGCAGTAGAATTTTCTCTTCATCGACTAGTCTGGTCAGGTATTCACATAGCAAATGCGGTAGATTTTTATGTTCATCAACTAGTCTGGCCAGGTATTCACATATACCAACAACAAATGCGGTAGATTTTTCTCTTCAATACCTGACCAGACTAGTCGATGAAGAGAAAAAATCTACTGCATTTGCTGTTGGTCATGAACCATTATTGTATGTTGGACTTGTCAAATTCAGAAGATAACTCCATTGTCGAAAAGACAAATTTGGTTCGGATTAACTTAGCTCGGTTAAATCTAACGTTAATAAATTAAGTTCAATAAATTAAATTTAAGCTGTCTCTTAAAATTAAACCGAGTTGAGATAGGAATAAATACGACTCTCTCTCGATTGATTATGAAGAAATGTAATTTGTTATTTAATATATTAGTTAGCAGCAATTATTAGTTGGTTAGTCTTTTGTATTTTTGTGCTCTTCGTATATACAGTCCAATTAATTGTAAATAAAGAGATGAAGTCCAGAAGAGCATTTTATCTGGCTCACCAAAATACTTTGTCATCTCTTTTCTACTCTCACTTGTTCATCTTCGATTCTCATCTTCGATTACTTTTTATCATAGTATCAGAGCCACCAGCGACGATCTACCATCGTTAATGAGTTTCACTGAGTCTTGTTCTTCAATTTTTTGCCTTTTCCCCGATTTGTTCTTCAACTCTTTGCATTTTTCCCAATTTTGAATCTTTAAATTGTTCATTTTATGATTTTTCCTCATTTCATGTAACTTATGACAATCGATCATCCAGAGTTGTCGCAAGCTTCTCTTAACACCGGTGTTATGATCGATTTTAACAATCCTTTGTACCTTCATCCTTCAGATACTCCCAGAACATTGCTTGTTTCGCATCAACTCACTGGAATCGAGAATTACAGTGTGTGGAGTAGATCTATGGGAATCGCGTTGCTAGTAAAGAACAAGATTGGCTTTGTTGATGAAACTTGTTCACGTGATTATTTGAATCCGGATCTTCATCCGCAGTAGGAGCATTGCAACGCCACTGTTCTTTCCTGGATTCTTAATACGGTTTGCAAGGATCTCTTTGCAGGAATTGTATTTGCATCAAGTGCTGCTCTCATTTGGAAAGACCTAAAGGAAAGGTATGATAAGGTGGATGGATCTCGCATTTTCTTTCTTCATCGTGAAATAGTATCACATTCTCAAGGTATCTCTTCGATCCCTTCTTATTTCACCAAATTACGTCTTCTTTGGGATGAATATGACGTTTTGGTTCCATTTGCAACTTGTGATTGTGCAATGTCTCGCAAGAATTCTCAAAATATTTCGTAGCAATGTTTGTTTCAATTTCTTATGGGTCTTAATGAGACTTACTCACTTGTGCGTAGTCAAGTGCTTCTTATGCAGCCTTTGCCTTCAGTAAATCAGGCCTATTCAATGCTTATTCAGGATGAAGCTCAACGCCAGCAATCTTCTTTGGTTTCGTTGGCTGAACCTACTGCTCTTTATTCATCTAACACTCGCAAAAAGTTTCGAGGCACTTGTGATCATTGTGGGATTAAGGGGCATAAGAGGGAGTCCTGTTACAAGCTCATTGGTTTCCCTGCAGATTTTAAGTTCACTAAGAAGCGAGCTAATAATGTTACTTGCTTAGGAGATGATGATGATTTAGATGTTAAGTCAGTAGTTCATTCAGTTGCTCCCCAGTCATCTTCTGCTCCGATCTTTACTCCAGAGCAATACCAGCAGCTATTGAATCTTTTGAGCAAGGAATCTTCTCCTCCAGGCACTGTTGTTGCACACATGGCAGGCATGGCTTCTTCATATAAGCCTAGCTCTATTGAATGGATACTAGATATTGAAGCTTCGAATTATATGACTTTTAACTTTAATTGCTTGCATTCTATTGTTGCTTGTGCTTCTAAACATGCTTGTGTTCAATTGCCAAATGGTAACTCTACTACTGTTACACATTTAGGATCACATTCCCTTTCACCTTCTCACACTATCACCAATGTTCTTTATGTACCAGACTTCAACTTTAATATCATTTCTGTCTCAAAGTTGACCAAAGGCCTAAACTGTCATGTCATTTTTTATCCAAAATTTTGTATCCTACAGGACCTTTGCAGTGGATTGATATTGGGGATTGGTAAAGAGAGAGTTGATCTTTACATTTTACAACCATTGTCATTGCAATCCAAGCCTATGTCTCATGTTGTTGATGCTAGTATAGCTTGTACTGGTATTTCTTGTTGTTTGTTTGTTAATAATGTAAAAACTCAACCTTGTACATGGCATGCTAGACTTGACCATTCTTCTGTTTATACTATGAATAAAATACCGAATTTGAATTTCAATTTGCACAATTGTGAGGATATCCATTCTTGTCATATCTGTCCATTAGCCAAACAAATTGAACTTCCCTTTCCTTTAAGTACTACCAGAGAAGATAAACCTTTTTCTCTTATACACATTGACCTTTGGGGACCTCATAGGATCTCCACACACAGTGGCCACCGTTATTTTCTTACCATTGTCGATGACTTACCCGTATGACCTAGATTTATCTCCTTAAACTCAAAAGCGATGCCATATTTACCTTACAAATTTTTTTTACCTTAGCCCAAAACCAATTCTCTAGTATTATTCAAATTGTCAGAAGTGACAATGACACAAAATTTTTCAATGAAGTAGGTCAAACCTTGTTCACATCCTTTGGTATTGTTCACCAGAGTTATTGTACAAATATCCCTTAGCAAAATGGCATCACTGAGAGAAAGCATAGACACCTTTTAGAGGTTGCCAAAGCCATTAAATTTCATTTCAATATGCCTTCTAAATTCTGGGGAGAGTGTATTTCCATGACCTGTTACATCATTAACCGTTTACCTACCTCTGTCCTTAATTGGATCTCACCTTATGAAGCCTTATATCATAAATCACCATCCTTTGATCACTTTAAAGTCTTTGGTTGCCTTTATTATGCTACTGTCACTAACTATGTTGATAAATTTTCACCTAAAGCCATCTCTTCCATTTTTATGGATTACTCAACTGTTCAAAAGGGTTATATTCTTTTCAACCTTTCCACCAACCAATTTTTTGTGAACAGGGATCTAATCTTCCATGAAATTATATTCCCATTCAAATTTACCTCCAATCCTTCTCCTTTATTTCATGTTCCTGATTCTAATGCTATTCTTGACCCGGATTTCTTGCAGCTTGCCCCTCCACCGCCTAACCATCCTTTAGCTGCACCTCATTCCTCACAGACTATACCTGAGCCACCAGCTTTAATCCAAACTCCACCTGCATCCTCTGCTTCTCCTCCTGCACTCATTCCACCTGTTTCTGTACCTTTAAGCATATCAACCAGAATATCCAGACCCCCAGGTTGGTTACAACACTATGTTTGTCCGCTTAAATCCTCTTCATCTTCCTCACTTGCTATCACAACTCAGTATCCTCTTCATGATTCTCTTTCTTATTCACACTTGCTTGTATATACAATTTTTTTTGTAACTCCATCTCTAGCATAGTTGAACCCACATCTTACCATGATGTAATTTTAGACAAGAGTTGGGTAGACTCTACGCAACAGGAAATACAAGCTTTGGAAGCTAATGTCACTTGGAAGGTGGTTCCCCTCCCACCTAATAAGCACCCCATTGGCTACAAAAGGGTGTATCGGGTTAAATACAACTCCAATGACACACTTGAACGGTTTAAAGCACGATTGGTTGCCAAAGGCTACAACCAGACCGAACGAGTTGATTTTCAGGAGACTTTTTCTCCTGTGGCCAAAATGATCACTGTTAGAACTGTCATTGCCCTTGTTGTTATGTATCATTGGCCTTTATATCAAATGGATGTGTATAATGCTTTTTTGCAGGGTGATTTATCAGAGGAGGTTTACATGTCACTTCCTGAGGGATTTGGCAACCAAGGGGAGAACATAGTATGTAGGTTGCTCAAATCTCTATATGGTTTGAAACAAGCCCCTAGATTGTGGAATTTGAAGTTATGTGATGCTTTAGTTGCCAATGGATATGTTCAAAGTAAACATGATTATTCATTGTTTACTAAAAAGAAAGGAAGTGATATAGTTATTCTTTTAATCTATGTGGATGATTTGTTGATAATTGGAAGTAATGTTATGATGATAGAAGAACTGAAATAGATTTTTCATAAGAATTTTAAAATGAAAGATCTGGGAGATTGAAGTTTTTTTTTGGCATTGAAGTACTCCGATCCAAGACTGGGATTATTTTGAATCAGAGAAAGTATGCTCTTGAGTTAATTGAAGATGCAAGTCTAGGGGGAGCAAAGACTGCATTCACACCTTTTGAGTAGAATCAGAAATTGACTTCTGTTGAGTATGATAAAGGCACATAGTTGAAACTTGCTGATGAAGAAAAGAAAGATGTAGCATTGTATCAAAGATTGATAGGGAGACTCTTGTATTTAACTCACACAAGGCCAGCTATAGCCTATGATGTACAGTACCTGAGTCAGTTCATGCAGAAGCCGAAACATTTACATTATGAGGCAGCTTTAAGAATTGTGTGTTATGTTAAGAAACGTCCAGGGCAAGGAGTTTTATTAACAGTCAATGGACATCTGAAATTGTCTGCTTACTGTGATTCTGACTGGGCATCTTGTCCCATGACTAGAAAGTCAATAACAGGATTCTTTGTGAAATTGGGAGACTCAATGATATCGTGGAAGTCAAAGAAGCAGAGCACGATTTCCCGATCCTCAACAGAAGCTGAATACAGGAGCATGGTCATTACTACTGTTGAGTTGGTATGATTATCAAGATTGCTTGAAGAACTGGGAGTTAATAGTAAAAGACCGGTTATGTTATACTGTAATAGCCAAGCAACCTTGCAAATTGCAGCAAACCCCGTTTATCATGAAAGAATGAAACACATCGAAATAGATTATCACTTTGTATGTGAGAAAATTCAGTGTGAATTAATTCAAACTCAGCATGTTTCTACAAATGAGCAAATTGCAGATTTACTTACTAAAGGATTAGAAGTATAGCAGCATGAGTATCTCTTGTCCAAGTTGGGTGTTAAAGATGTATTTGAACCCCCAACTTGAGGGGGAGTGAAGAAATGTAATTTGTTATTTCATATATTAGTTAGCAGCAATTATTAGTTGGTTAGTCTTTTGTATTTTTGGGCTCTTTGTATATACAATCCAATTAATTGTAAATAAAGAGATGAAGTCCAGGAGAGCATTTTATCTGGCTCACCAAAACACTTTGTCGTCTCTTTTCTACTCTCACTCGCTCATCTCCGATTCTCATCTCCGATTGCCTTTTATCAGATTACCAATCTTATGTATTACTAAACTAAACCAATGCTTCAAATTATCTTATACAAATTACAATTCGCATAGATCAACATGTCTCTACTATATTGAAAGTTCATGGTACCAGCTATATCATGGAAAATGGGTGTTATGTATTATATTATATACATGTAAATCCTTTTTATTTTCATACTTCACTTTCTAAGTATGATATTGACAATACATCATAAACATGATAAAAGAAAGAGATAATCAATCATAAATTATTCAATTTTTTAAGTTTTTTTAATTCAATATTTAAGATTTTAAAATTTTCAATTGAGTAATTAATTTTTTAAAACTTTAAGGGTTCAACTCAAAATGTCAACTCTATATTTTACTGAATTAGGTAATGGAATATTTATTATTTATAATATGTAGATGTTCACTCGAAAAAACTATTCTCACTCCAGTCTAACTATGATTGATATTTTTTCACGTGAATATCTATATGTCGTAAACAACAAAGATTAAATTAGCTAAATCAACAAATTATTAACAGAATTAATTGTTGGACAATTTTGTCGTTTTTCATAAAGTTGGACAACTATTAATTACAATTTTTTTGCTTTTTTAATAAATTATCGATTAAGTTACATAATTTGATCGAGATAAGGATAATAAAATGACCCAATAAATGATCTAAATCAATGAGTCGAAGTTTGAGTGAAAAATGGATCTCAATTAGTGTTAATCAAACTCATATCGGTCTTGTGATGGGGAAACACAATATGAAAGCTATATATAAAGATTAAGGTCACCTGTAGCTGCCCATATCAATCGTAAGCATAAGGATTCTTTGACTCATTAATAGAGCTTATATTTTGAAAAAACTGTAGAAAGATCTTACTTGTGTTCCGGAGAGGAGTTTCCGTAAAGACAGCGGTAGATTCGCGCTCATTTCGGCTTTAAAAAATTCTTTTGAAGTTATGGAGACTGAAATCAGGTATTTTTGTATTTTTTGTTTCTTGCCCTTTCACGTTTAATCCGGGATACGTAACTAAGGTACCGTTACATCTTATACTAATGTCATAGACTAAACTCATAAGATTTTAGAAGATTGATTACTTGATTAAAAAATTTAAAAACTTAGCAAAAAAAAATTTCAAAAAGCTAAGCATTTTAGGATCGTTTTATCTCTAAAAGAAATGTAATATCTTCCATAAGTAGTGGGTATCGAATTTTATGTCAAAAAAGATTTTTAAAAATTTATTTATGAATTCATTTACAAAAACAACTAATAAATTTATAATTAGTTATTTATGAATTTATAGTTTTCGATTAAACTTATAATTATTAGACTAACCTGAATTTAAAGTATTATAAATAGTATTAGAATAAACACCCGATAGTACAATGTTTGAATTGATCTCCATCAGGTGTCATCCTAAATCCAATATTAAAAATACACAAAAAAATCTAGATATAAATTAAACATGATAAAGACATTAAATTAAAAAAAAAGAAATTGTAACATGTTATGTAAAAATATATATCAAATCTCATATTAGTAAAGAGAAGACAAGAAAGCAATTTCATAAGTATGTAAAAATTATTAATTAATTGAATTATCGTTAGGTTTAATGAAAAAAAAATTGAAAAAAATTCAATCAATTTAACTGTAAAAATTTTGAACTGATAAAATTTGTACTTATAAAATTGAGCAAAGATGTCAAAATTAAAATAAAAAAACCTAATAAATTGTATTTTTTTTGGTTTGTAGTTGAAATTATAACTATTACTTTTTTAATGTATATCAAATAATCAACATATTCGGTTCACAAAGCTTCCCGGTTTGCGAGGATCATCGATATACATAGTCTTCTTCTTGTATCTTTTACAAAGAAATGTTGGGCAATTTTGTTGTTTTCCATAAAGTTGGAAAACCATTAATTTCTTTTTTGGGTTTTCTTATTAAGTTATCGGTTAAGTTACGTAATTTGATCCAATAAAATGACTTAATAAATGATCTAAATCAATTAGTCAAAATTTAAAAAAAAAATAAATCTCTATTAGTGTGGACTGGACTTATATTTAACCTGTGATGAGAAAGTCAGATATGAAAGCTATATATAAAAGTTAAGGTCTTCTGCAGTTGTTCATATCATTTGTAAGCATACAGTTTCTCTACCCTGTTAAGAGTACTTACATTCTGAGAAAATTATAGAAAAAAATTAACCACATATCAACGAACGATTCCTATGAAGATACCGGAAGATTAGACCTCATTTTAGCCACGAAAACTACTTTTAAAGTTGAAATGGAATTGAAATAAGATATTCTACATTTCCTTCATTTTTTAACCTTTTCATAATCGATCTAAGACAAAAAATAGGATCTATACTACATATTATAAACAGTTATTTTCTTGATTCAAACATGCAACTTTCTAATCACAAATTAGCATCTTTTGCAAGTCATTCGAAAGCTCTCTCTAACGAACTAAGTTCCCATCTTAATCACTCAAATCATTCTCTAAATTATAGTCCTTATATCTTTTATTTTGGTGTGGTTCAGAATCAATGTTTTTTTTTCCAGTCAAAGGGTTCATGATCAACCAGAAATGCAGTTGTAGATGCTTCTGTCCGTCAGCTAGACAATGGCTTTGTCGGGATCTTGTTTTCATTCATACTTCTTGTCAAACTAAGCATAATAAACATTATAAACACGCAACAAGCTCTTCGACAATGGAGTTATCTTCTGAATTTGACAAGTCCAACATACAATAATGGTTCATGACCAACAGCAAATGCAGTAGATTTTTCTGTTAATCAACTAGTCTGGTCAGGCATTTACATTAGATTTTTCTGTTAATCAACTAGTGTGGTCAGGTATTCACGTTAGATTTTTCTCTTAATCAACTAGTCTTTGGACTTGTCAAATTCAAAAGATAACTCCATCGTCGAAGAGACAAATTTGGTCCGGTTTAAGTTTGTTCGGTTTAATCTAATGTTCATATATTAAGTTGAGATTAATCGAATTTCAAATCATATTTAAGTTGTCTCTTAAAATTAAATTGAGTTGAGATAGAAATAAATGCAACTTGTTGATTGTTATTACTAAACTAAACCAATGCTTCAAATTATCTTAGACAAATTACAATTCGCATACATCAACATGTCTCTATTACATTGAAAGTTCATGGTACCGGCTAGATCGTGGAAAATTGGTGTTATGTATTATAATATAATGCAAATCCTTTTTGTTTTCATAATTCACTTTCTAAGTATGATATTCACAATACGGGCATAAACAAGATAAAAGAAAGCGATAATTAATCATAAATTATTCAACTTTTTATTTTTTTTTCAATTCAAGTGATAGAAAACAAAAATACGAAAGGTGAAAATCTATTTCATCATAAAATGTTGAGAGTTATTTATACAACATGTTTCTGACCATAACTAACTAACTAACTTAACTGTCAAGTATAATTCTAACACCCCCCTCAATCTGGTAAGTATATATTATGTACTCCCAATTTGCAACAAGGATCCCAAAAAAGAGTCGATGAAAGTCCTTTGGTGAAACAATCAGCTAACTAGTTTGTAGAAGAAACATAAGCAACACAATAACACCACGTTGTAACTTTTCTCGAACCACATGACAATCAATGTCAATGTGTTTGTTACGTTCATGAAAAACCGAATTCTGAGCTAAGTAAACAGCAGATTGATTGTCACAAAACAATGGTGTTGGAACAGTAGGAGTCAAAAGGAGTTCCTCGAATAGATAATGAATTGCATTTCACAAATTGCGGTGACCAAGGCGTGATATTCAACGTTCGAAGAGTCGCGACAAACTGTTGTTTGCTTCTTGGTTTTTCAAGAAATCAAGGAAGAATCAAAGAACACACAAAATCTTGTTATGGATCTCCTTGTGTCACGACAAGTACCCTAATCCAAATCTAAATAAACCGTGAGTTTAACATCACTGTCAGAAGATAGAAGAGAAGACCTTGTCCGATGGTGTCTTTTAGATACCGTAAAACTCTGTGAGCAGCAACCAAGTGATTAGAAGCAAGACAATCAAGAAATTGCTCCAACTGTTGAACAAGAAACGTAATGTCTAGTTGAGTAGTAGTCAAGTATTGAATTTTGTCAATTAGCTTTTTCTATTGAATAACATCCTCCAATATGGTGCTAGAATCCTTCGACAGTTTCGTCTCTGGTAGAATAGGTGTGAAAACTGGTTTCGATTCCAAAAACTGAGTTCCTCAAAGCAAATCCAATGTGTACTTCTTTTAGCAAAAATTAATACCTTGCTTTGTTCTTGCTACTTCAAGGCCAAAAAAGGACTTTAGTTCGCCAAGATCCTTAATTGTAAACACCTTATGTAGGTGTTGTTTGATACGATAAATAGCCTTCAAGTCATCACTAGCCACGATAACATCATCCACATAGACCAAAAGGGTCATGAAACTTGTACTCCCTATTTTGAGAAACAAAGAGTGATCGAAGGTAGCTTGCTTGAAACCGTACTGAAGTAAGGCTGTTGTGAGCTTAGCATTCTATTGTCGACTAGCTTGTTTTAAGCCATAAAGAGACTTAAACAGTCTGCAAACTTTGTTGTTGTATTCGTCATAACCTTTAGGAAGCTACATGTATACTTCTTCATCAAAGTTGTCATGAAGGAATGCATTGTTGATGTCAAGTTGATGCAAGTGCCACCCTTTGATTGTTGCTAATGCAAGAAGAAATCGGACTGTCATTGCTTTTGCTATTGGACAAAAAGTTATCTAGAAAATCTACACCTTTTTGTTATGTGTAACTCTTAGCAACTAGCCGAGCTTTGTAACGTTCAACAGATCCATCTGCTTTTCGTTTGATTTTGAAGACCTATTTACAACTGATTGCATTATTACTAGTAGGCAGATCAACCAGCTCCCAAGTATTATTTTGTTGTAATGCCTCTATTTCTGCGATCATAGCTTGTCGCCAAGATGCATGCTTAACTGCTTGTTCATAAGTGTGGAGCTCATAATCTTGGTCAACTGCGGCTACAAACGCATAATGATTAGAAGTTAGTTTAGAATAAGAGAAAACATTAGAAAGTGGATGAGGACTTGATCTTTGAGTAGACATACACTTGTAGTCAATGAGGTATGGTGGTTTGGACTTTGCCCTGATGCTCCTTCGTAAGCTGTGATGCGGATGTTGCAAAGAAGGAGTTGGAGCTAGGAGCTAAGTCACAGGTTGAGAAAGATTTGTGTGAGATGGCTGCGTGATCGATCCATCAACAAAACTAAGTTTATTCTTGGACAGAAGCGACATTTTCATGGCTTTCTGCCATTGATGATAATTCGGACCCGTTAGAACCGAAGAGATAAGAACTAGCGTCGGATTCTCGTTACATGAAGATAATACGGACTGGACGGATTATCTTCTAGTTTTGATGTCGAACTAGAAGTATTATTAGCATTCCAAGTGTTGAAACTTGCCATAGTAACAGGTTTCACGTAAAGAAAGAAGAATGAAAGAAGACAGATAAAGAAATGATAACGTTTCTGACCATGTACAAAGAAAATGCAAGAAAGACTGGATTTCGTATAAAGAATTCAGAAAAACTCAGAGAAGCGGAAACATTAGCTTTGATACCATGATAGAAAACTAAAATACAAAAGGTGAAAATCTATTTCATCATAACATGTTGAAAGTTATTTATACAGCATGTTTATGACTATAACGAACTAACTAACTTAACTGTCAAGTATAATTCTAACATCAAGAACAATTAACTTTTTAAAATCGTAACAATTCGGCTCAAAATTTTAGCTTTATTAATATTTTACTGACTTAGCTAACAATTTTTTTTATTATTTATAATATGTAGATGTTTGATCCAAAAATATGCTTTCACTCCAGTCTAACTATGATCACTATTTTCTCAAGTGAATATCTACAAGGCCATGAACAACAAAGATTGCATTAGTTAAATTAGTAAATTATTAACAGAACTAATGTCATAAACTGAACTCATAACGTTTTAGAAGATTAATCGCTCAA
>JANIHY010000001.1:1004643-1015932 GCA_027479065.1 Erythroxylum brevipes
CCATTATCTACCTTAGGGCATAACAGGAAAAAGAAAAACCTAAGCAAAGCTAAATAAGAAAAGTTTTATAAAACTACCAAATCTATGTGATGCTTTTTTATCAATATTGCTCTATTTTATCTTCAACATTTCTATTTGTTACTGTTTGCATGTGCATATCATGTTGTAGAATCTGTGCTTATTTCTACTTTTGGGTCAGTGTCTTATCTGCTGTATTTCCGGGTATAAGATCTAGTCATAGTACTCATCACTGAAATTACACTTTGTCAGGACCTTGCTTTATCATGCTTCTTTTTATTGTTACGTGTTAAGGAATGGAAAATGAGCTTACCTTGATTGGTTTTCAATAGTGCAATCCTGCACACATACATAAATTGCCATATTTGGAGGTCCTTTCTTGCTCTCAGTAACTTGGTCCTTCACTTTGGAACTTACATCTTAGTTTTTGTTTCCTGTGGTGTAAGCTGCTCTTTTTAATTATTGATAATGGATTCAAGTTGCTCCATGGATCTGGTTTTACTCATTGACAATTTGCTTTCTGCTGCAGGATATGAAGCGACAGTGTGATGAAAAAAGGTACTGAGTCTTCTGTTACTTTTCTTTTATTTGTTGGTAGTAAATTTCTTCTAATTAATCAAATGTTTCTCAGAAGCATTTATGAGTACATGCTGGCACAACCAAAGGAAAAAGGAACGTCAAAAAGTGGGAAAGGTGAATCTTTCAAACCAAAACAGTTGCAAGCTGCTCACAATGAGTTTGATGATGAGGCAGCCTTGTGCATTTTCCGATTGAAATCCCTGAAGCAAGGACAGTTGAGAAGTCTTCTGACACAAGCTGCACGACACCATGCTGCTCAGGTTTCCTTTATAGTCACCAAACAGTTTAACTGATTTGAAAAATAATTCCTTCACTTAGTTTGATGGATATTCGCTTTTCTTCTTACCTTTGTTGCTTTAATTGTAGTTGAATTTCTTTCGGAGGGGACTGAAGTCACTTGAGGCAGTAGAACCTCATGTAAGACTAGTCACAGAACAGCAACATATTGATTACCAGTTCAGTGGACTTGAAGACGACAGTAGAAATGATGGTGAAGATGATAGTGGTAACGGGGATAATGTATATGAAAGCAGGGAATTGAGTTTTGATTACAGACAAACTAAGCTGGGTCATGATGCTATTTCCACATCGATAAATTCAATGGAGGTGAGGATATAATTCTTTAAGAGATTTTCTAGCTTTAGGGGTACTAATTACTTTATTCAACATCTTCTATGACTTGTTATAAACTTGCATAGAGTATAATTCAATGTCATATCTCGGCCATTCATTATGCTTTCATAAATTTCCTATTAATGTTGATCATCTTTATCAAAACAAATGATGTATGCCTTTACTTGCATCAAGCTCTTATTTTGGCATGTAGGATATATGTTTCATGAATGGTGTAAAATGAGCTTTAAATTCAAATGGCTTTCTTGTTTCAAAATGTGGAAAGATTTATGTAAATGTAACCTTTGTCTGGTATAACAATTTGCTTGATTTGAGTAATTTAAATTGTATCACATTACATATAATTAGATGTACAACAATTCTACACTTATGTAAGGTTGTTCTTTTTGACTACTTGATAGTTGATGCACATATATTATCAAAGTAAATGAAATATATTAGTTTGTGATTTACTTTCCTTCAATATATCAGTTCTGAATCACATTGATAGTGGTTTCAGAACCTATGGGACGCGGTTTAAGCTTCAGCATAGTTGGGTGGTTGGTTTGCAGAATATGTAATTGATTGGGTGTGCATAAGCTTTTGCATAAAAAAGTCAATGCCAGGACCAAATTTTCTTATTATTGAACTTCCATTCGATAGCAGTTATATGTATTATTCATTTTTTCTTCCTTTCCTCCCATTTATAATAATAATCTATACCAAAAATACAAAAAAAATCACAATTACATTTCTGTAAATGATGTTTGAGAATTAATTAGAAACATCTAGATGTTGTAGATCAACATATGCTATTACTAGTCCTGTCGCAGATGAAGAGTATTGAGATAGGTCATGGTGAAAGAGTATTGAGATAGGTCATTGTGAAAAATGGTGGACAACATTATAATAAAGTAGCGTTCTTTTAAGCATATGGACTTTTCTCTCAAGGAAAGGTTGAATGGGTTGTGAAACCTTTGGGAAAGCGACATGCTTTTTGGTCTTTACCTTTTTGTGTTGTATATGCATCATAAGAAGAAATGAAGGCTTCTGCAGGTGCTATAAGGTATTTAAAGGAGGGTTGTGAAAAGAAGAATAATTCTATTTTGTTTTTACTTGAATAGTTTACAAGAATATATACAGGAAATATTCCTAAAATGTATCCTAGAAATTAGGAATATACAGAATCATACAACTAATTACTCCACCTCAAGTTGGTGAATGAATATATTTCGTTTCCAACGTGCTAATAAAGTCTTCAAAGGTTGTCTTGGATAGTCCTTTGTCAAAACATCAACTATTTGCTTCTTTGATGAGATGGAGGGCATGCACATTAGGCCACTATCCAATTTCTCTTTTATAAAATCTGTCAACTTCCACATGCTTAGTTTTATCATGCTGTACAGGATTGTGTGCGATATTGATTGCAGACTTATTATCACATTGTAATTTTATTGAACTGAGTCATCAAGAACTATTTTTAACTAAAGCAACTCATAGATCCCTAAAGCCATGAATCTGAATTATGATTCTGCACTTGACCTTGCCACAACATTCTGTTTTTTGATCTTCCATGAAACCAGATTTCTTCCCATGAAACACAATATCTTGAAGTTGATCTTCTGTCCACTAGGGAACTTGCATAATCTGCATCTGTGTAGGCTTCCAGCTTAATCCTTTCTCCTCTTTTAAATAAAATTCCTCTTCCTGGACTACCTTTTAGATACTGTAGAATTCCGTGTACAACTTTGAAGTTTACTTCTTTGGCGTTATGCATAAATTGGCTCACTTCACTTACTACAAAGGCAATGTCTGGTCTTGTACGTGTTGAGTATATTGCTTTTCCAACTAATCTTTGATGAGCTCCTTTATCTACTGCTTGATCATGTGGTGCATCACTCAATCCGTGATTGAACTCAATTGGAGTAGCTACTGCTTTGCACCCTAATTTTCCTGTTTCTTTCAACAAATCCAGCACATATTTTTATTGTGAGATGAATATACCTTGCCTTGAATGTGCAACCTCGATTCTTAGAAAATATTTCAACTTTCCCAGCTCTTTGATATCAAATTCTTGGAGTAACTTTTCCTTTAACACCAACATTTCTTCATCATTTCCAGTGACTATGATGCCATCCACATCACCAATAATACTGTTACTTCCCCAGTGTTTGAATGTTTGATAAACAGGGTACGGTCTCCATGACTTTGCTTATACCCAAATCCTGTCATAGCCTTCATGAATCTCCGAGACCATGCTATTGGTGACTGTTTTAGTCCATAAAGAGCCTTTTTTAATTTGCACTCCAATCCCTTTTGAGATTTAAATCTGGGTGGAACTTCCAGGTATATTTCTTCTAGTTCTTCATGGAGGAAGGTATTTTTAAAATTATATTCACTACAAGGAGAATAGGAATTGGGGACGGAAAAAAAAAGATGGAAATCACACCGTCACAAATTACCGATGGAATTAACAGGTTTGTCGGAAATATTGACGGAAAAAATAATTTAGCCACGGTCACTATACCGTCGGAAAAGAAGCGCAGGAATTTTGATGGTGGGTGAATGTAGTTTGATATTACCGAGGGGATTCACCGACGAAATTTCCGTCGGTAAATTGAAAAACCTATACAACGTCGTTTGCTTGCGGTTGAACGTTATTAAGTTGAAGAAAACGACGTCATTTAGTTTAACACCAAACGACGTCGTTTTGATAATGTTATAAGCCTCCTGAATCAGTCCCCCTCTGTTCTTCTCCTCCCTGCTACGTCTTCGTCTTCTCATCCGGTGTGTCGTTGTCAGTTGGTTGTCCGTTATCGTTAGCATCGTGGAATGGTGGTGGTGCTTCGGAAGGGGTAGGTCTTTCCCACCATTTGACTTTGTTTTCCTTCCCCCCACCACCCGTACGTATGCCGTTAATAATTTGAATTTTTTGGGGCATGTTTGAGTTATTTGTTTGGTATGTTTGAGTCTTTGTGAATGGGTAACAACATTTTAGGTTGAAATGTTAGTGTTAGAAGGTTAAGTTCTCAAATTTCTTTTTGAAGTTGGGATGATTTGTTGATGCATATGAGGTGTTTGATGAAATGCCTTTTGTTAGAAATTTTTGTTAATTTGTGAAGATGGAGTTGATTTGTATCAGAGAATGAGTTTATGGGTGAGCGTACATGCATATTTGGGGTTCACATAAAAGAAGAAGATCATTGTCACTTGTATAATTAAGCTACATTAAGAAGCATTAAGATAGTTATATACTAGAGACCCTAATTAAGTACCTTAGTAAATATTGGAAAAATCTGAAATAAACATTTTATGGATGGTATTTACATCATAATTAGCATCATTTTGCATTCTTAAGAATAATGCTTAAATTCATGATAAGTATAGCATTATACTTAAGACTTTTCATATGTCTTCTAATATAGCCTAATTCCTCCTCTACGTCGTTTTCTTAGGGTAGAATGAAAATTCCCATCTCTAATTTAAAATGAAAACTAGGTAACTCTTGCTCCTCTTTTATCACTTAGATTATGTGGATGAATTATATCTTAATTAAACTTGATTAGACTTTGATATCGATTAGGACTCAACCTCGTTATATGAATAAAAATTTATTGATTAAACTTACCCTTTTCAAATAATTAGGTATTTTAAGTAAACTTAAGGCCCATTAGCCTAAAAAAGGATGACGAGTCGTAAGTTATAATAGAACATTGTTTCTTAAGCATTAATTCATAAGCCAATATATGTATGCTAAAAACAAGCAAAAAAGAAACATCAACCTTTAGATATCCATCTTATGTTTAACCCTCAAGCCGACATCATAAGACACATGAAGACTTAAGAAGAATCTTTATCTTCCTTTATTAAAATTTCATTTGAAATACATTTATCCCTCGTAATATATATATATAGAAACTTCAACGAACTATAGGGGATAAATTATCATTTAATCTTAACTGTTGACTCAAGTCAATCTCAATTATCCATCCCTCTATATAAGGTGCATGATGTCAACTTGGTTCACTTGAGAATTTTTTATAATTGTCAATAAAGAAAATACCATGTAATCTTTGGTTATTAAAAAAATTATATATCATTGTGGCCTTGAGAAGGCTAATCTCTTATCTGCCTGACATACTCTTTAATTCATATTTAAATATTTCATACACATGAAATATACTTTAGAATCAAATGTCACATAATGGTTGTCGTAAAATAAACAATATATATTTAATGTTAGTGACATCATATTTACATGTAGAGATATACTTCATGTTCACTTCTCCTCATACGACTATATCCTTCACACATTTATACTTGGCATCTTCATACTTAGTTTTGTAATAAAATTTGAAATCTTTTGTATAAGTGATTGATACTTGACTATCATATTTGATTAGTACTACATCAAATTAGTTTTAGTAATTTCCCAATGAACTAAGAAATGGCTAAATAAAACCATATATTATAATGCAAATAAAACTGCTATAAATTTAACTTTCATTATAGATAAAGTAATACATGATTATTTATTACTACTCTATGATGTTGTACCATTATTGAATGAGAAAACAAACCTTATGATAAATTTTCTTCCATCTAAATGTCATCTCCAATTTCCATCGACATAACTTTATATTAGTAAGTCATTACCTTAATCACATAATAAGTAATCATGTATACCTTTTATTATGCCTCAATATTCTCTTTATTGCTTTTAATGAGTCTGAGATGGATTTAACTAATATATGCTTATAGTTTTAATAGTATAGCCAATATTTAGTCTTTTACATATCATTTACATATATAAGACTTCCAAGTACATTGAAATAAAAAACTTTTTTCATTTTTTCCTTTTGTTGTGGTGTTATTGGACAAACTTTTTAACTGAGACAATCACCTTTAACAATAGAATTATCAATTGGCCTATAATTTTTAATACAAAATCACTCATGAATTCTCGTGCTCAGGAATTTTCGAAATAATCTAGTTGACTTCTAAAATTCCTAACATATATGACCTAAATAATCTTATTCTCGAGATACCTAAATATTTAGAAAGGGTTATGTTCTTATATAAATGAATGAAATTGATTAAACTGAGTTATTGTTGATTAGAATTGAGAATATCTTGATGTATTGACTATAAATGAGAGTGTGTGGGATGTGGTTACTGGTGAATATAGAAGTGTATTTTTATTGCAGGAATGACCTTTCTTTTAAAAAAGGAATGTCCATTTTATAGGAAAAACGCTGTCGCATTGTTAATAGGCTTCTCGTATAGCTCATGATTTTGATTGATTATAATATTTCATGACAATTATTTTAATATATCCCACTTTGTAAAATGTGAACAATTTTGGGATTTGGTTGTAGAAACTCATTTCTTGCCAATATTTATATTTTGAAGGAGATTGAAGAGAAACTTTAGTAGGTATTCAAATGACATTCATATCCTTATAACTATTTTAGTTAACAATGATTTTTCACACATGGCCTACTGGCATTTGTATCAGTTTTTATATTTATCATTCTAGGTCTGTCATCATCATCTTCCTTCACGTACTTTAGGAAGATTCTTCTGCGTGTCGGTTGAGGTTACTTATTTTGTTTTTTTACTACGATTTTTTGAACTTTTATTTAGGTATTTGTTTGCAATTTGAACAAATTATGAGGATTTCCTGCATTTTCAATTGAAATGGCCTGCACAAAGTGAAACTTTTTGTGTTATGAACTTCGATTTATCATTGAATTAATATAGGATGAGTCTGACTTATATTATAGTTCCAACATAATGATATGACATCTAAGTTATTTCATTTATGCTTTATGAAATGATTAACTTCTCTTTACAGCGTCTAATAGACCAGTGCAAACCAATGAAGTCACTAAGCTTCGGACATGTATGTAGAAATTGATGGAGCAAATGGCTCAACTGAGACAGGAGATGGAGCAGTTGAAGGAGAGAGGTAGCAGCTCAGAGCACCTGCGATCACCAGTACATTAGGAATGTTGTAGTCATTTGTTTCCAATTACAAAAATTTATTATGTACATTGTAATGTTTTTATTATTAATTAAAAAAACTTTAACTTTATATCATCAATCAACTTTTTGTTTAAACAAATTAAATATATAAACAAATAAATTTATTATGCACAAATAATTCATAACTGTTAAAATTATGCATTTTCATAAGATCATCAAATAAAAATTCATGTCAGGATTTTTTAAAAAATATTTCTTACTTTCAATTATCGACGGAATATAGGCCATCGCAAAAATGTATATAATTACCAACGGAATATCATAAACCGTCGGAAATTGTTTGCGGTATTTACCGACTATTTTTCTTTTTCTGTAGATAATATTAAAACCTTTGCAATCATCTTAATGATGATTTACCGACGGTTACATCTATCCATCAGTATATTTTACCGAAGAAATAACAAATAATTTTTGTCGTTAAATTTACCTACGACTGTATTAAAGATACCTTTGTTTGTCGTTTTATTCCTTCGATAATTATTATTACCGACAAAATTCTACTATTTTCTGGCGGTTTTTTTCGTACATAAATGACAAATTTCTTGCAGTGATTGTTTAGCAATAATGTATATATTAAATATTCAATTTGACAAGTATTATATTTAACTTAACAAACATATATAAATTAAAATAATTATTGAAATATTCTTTAAAGGTGACATTTGTATTTGATTAGGCTTCGAATCGAGTTTAAACTCAAGCTTAAGTTGTTCTAGGTAACTTGAAGCTCTTATGAAGTAACATTGTTTTGTTAATTAATTTTAAAAAAGAATCTAGCTTAGCCCAAGTGCAATCAAGCTTCAGGTCATTCAAAACTAATTGAGCTTAGGTTTAAATCACAAGTTTTGGACCCGATTAGGTTTTCGGCCGAACTCTAAGACTTGAGGGCCTGAACCTGAATTTGACCCAACTCAATACCAATTATAATATTCTCAAATAGTATTCTACTAAATGTTTGGAGAGTCACAAGAATAATTTTGAAGATATTATGACTTATAAATAGTCATAAAGACAACTATAAATAAACTCAAATTAGAGTAGTATAATAATCAACATTTAAATAAGATAATTAAATTTTAAATCTTAAAATTAGTATGAAGTTTAACTATATTACTTTTGGTATAAAAGTTAGTCTTACAAAAATTTAAATATATCAAATGTGTGAAATAGCTTCTAACAAAAAAAAAAGTGATCAAAAGATAATAAGCAAATCACATTTTAAATTGGAAAAATATTATAAAATTGATAGAATATGACAAGTGAAATTAAGCTTTCCATTCCTAGTTTTCTTCCATCATTCATAACCATAGGAATCTTTAGTTAGAAAGTGAAATACAAAAATTCCAACTAATATTATATTTATTATTATTATTATTATTATTAAGCAAGAGTTCCTGATCTTGGTATTGTCAAACACCAAAGACTATGATTCAACTTTCATTCCCATTTGTTCTTAGTACGATTTGTGTGCCTGAAACTCCAAGTTAGCACCAAACTTCCATTCATTCTCTTCAACACAAACCTCTCAACCAACACATAGCAACCAAAACTCCTCCATTTCTGAGTTCCCGAAAATTCCTCCAATGTTTTCACCTTCACTTTCCCTTCTTCCCCAATCCATCCAAACCTCTTCTCTTCCCATTTAATCCTTTCAACAACTGCTAAAGTCATCCCAATACTGTTTTCTTCACCTTCCGTGTCAAACCACATCACCCCATCAATCACTTTCCTGTTCAGAGTTTGTCCTCTTCCTGCGATTTCCACCATTTCAGTATCAACTGTCACGACACCTCCTTTGCCAGGTTCATTGTCAGTGTCACAAGCAACAATTTGTTCCCATTGTTGTTCAAGTATCATCTGGTAATATGCTGAGTGGGTAATCTGTTCTTTGATGTCTCCTTCCTTTATGAACATGAATGGAACATACCATTTTCCTGCTGTAACAGGCCTCGAAAGTGTTTCTGATAATGGGAAATTGAAGTCTGGAAGGTGGGCACGAACAATTTTGTCAAGTCCTGGTGCTTCTTCTAACAAGAACTGTCCTGAAGATGAGGTACGAACTCTCCAACCTTTTCTCCTCAAGAATTTTGGAGGAACTCCTTTCGAAGCTACGGATTTAGCAGTGAAACCTCCACAGTTTCGGTGTCGAACCTCAAATTTCTGATACATGTTGTGAATGTCCAGAGCTTCTGGTTCAACATCCGAAACACATGGTATGCAGAACAAGCATGTCTTGATGTCCTCTTCCTTTGAGCTCACGTAAGCTTTCCTGATCAAATCAAACTCTTAACATGTGCTGTTTCAGAAAATAAGAAAAGATTATAGTGAACGGAATCGTAAAAGCTTTCTGCAACATACCCTTGACTTTTCTTTTTTGCTGCGATCACGTAGTACTGATTCGCAGACAAGGGTTGATTCAGAACTGGAATGAAGAGAGTACGAGTTACGTCAACATGTTGATGTTCTCCATGTTGTTGTGTGTACACCACCTTCAGGTTCTTGTTCTGAGGGAAAGGAACGTCACTGACTCGATTACTTGTACACAATCCAAAGCAACAAGTGGGTTCAGCATCTTCGTCTTGGATTACCAGTATACCAGAGTTTGGACCCTCAGGAGGCCATGAAAGAGCAGAAGGATCTCTTCTGTACATAGAGAGAGGCCTTTTCACATACATTTTAATGGCTGATAGCTTTCTCGTACCCTCAGATTTTTTTGTTTGAACATGCCTTATCCTGCACAGATGGTTATTTATAGCAAGAAAAGTAAACTTGATAGCTTGGAGAAGTTGAACACGGTACCTGAACAGTTCTGCTAAAAATATTAAAAAATTGCAGAAACTTAGATACTGAAATTACTTGGATAGATCTTTGAATCCTAATGCAATTGGATATACTTAATGTTTTTGTTACTCTATTTTTATTCTATTTTAAGAGAATTCAATCTCTTTAATTAAATAAATAAATATTTATAAAATAGGATAATAACACTAATATAACGGTTCCCTGTCAAACCTGGTTTTAGATCACCTGTATCTAATTATTTTGGACCCTCTATCTCCTTTGCATCCCAACCATTTATTCATCTTGAATAGATGGTTAGGATGCAAAAGGATAGAGGGTCAGAATAGTAGGATACAGGTGAATAGGTCCCGTCAAACCTTTGCTTTTTATGATAACCAACGTAGGTTTACGTGTTGTGGTCATTCTGATTGCTGATGTGATCAGCTTCATGACATGACAGTCTTACACTCCTTCCCAATTGCCCGGAAGTTTCGTAGAATGCAACATAGTAGTACTGCACATGATGGTACTGCACCGGTTACTATGATATCGTTTTTCTGTTCATCGTCAACTTTTGCACTAAAAAAAGGTCGTTTTTCTGTTCATCGTCAACTTTTGCACTAAAAAAAGGTAAAATTGCCTATTTTAAACGTCATTATATTTCGACCCGACAAAATTGTGATTAGAATAAATCACGGTTTAATTTCACTTAAATTATTAATAAAATGGTCGTTTTTTTAGGTATATATAAGGAGTCACTACATTAGATGAACTCTCACACGAGACTCAAATTTAAGACCTTTACACTCAACTTCCTTACTAATAACCAGTTGAGCTATTCATGCGGGCTGTTCATCATCGTCAACCTGATTACACGGTCAAGATTCATAAGAATAATAGGTTATTTGGTAAAGAACTCCACTTAGAACATGTTAAGAAATTTCCTCGCAACATTTGACTAATGAACATGGTATTAGTTAGTAGATAAAACTAAACTCCACTTGGAACATGTTAAGAAATTTCCTCACAACATTTGACTAATGAACATGGTATTAATTAGTGGATAAAACTAAACTCTTTCTTTTTTCAACTTCAAATCTTTGTGGAATTTTTTAATTTTGGTAATTATTCTAGGAAAGTGCTTAGTGTGTGTTAGGTTGAGTCGAGTTTAATTAAAATTTCTTCTAAATTTTATTAAAATATTAAGTTCATATTTATTATGACTTTAAATACATTTAAAATTTTAAATTT
>JANIHY010000001.1:1060181-1075128 GCA_027479065.1 Erythroxylum brevipes
TTTATTTAATTTTTATTTAATTTTAGTGGGGCTCATTATGAAATCAATAATGTCCACACACCCTATACCATAAGATTGACGGTGTAGGTTGTCCAGCCTGTCCACGTAATTTCGTCTTTTTTTTTTTAACTTTTGTTTTATTATATATATATATAAATATAATCTCAAATAAATATATATAATCTCAAATAAATACATAATTAAAAAATCATATTAATTTTTTTACTGATAAAAAAAGTCTGTTTAATATTAAACTTTTATCATCACATCAAATCCGAAATCTTGCAATAAAGTAGAATTTAGGGAGGTATGATAGTAAGCAATCTTATTTTTATATAATAAAAAGGCTATTTTTAATTCACCCATATATAAATGTGATAATAAAAAAATGATACAAATTAAAGAGTAAATCTATGAAAACTTTAAGAGTTGTTTGAATATTATTACAAAATTGCTATAAATAGTTAAATAATAAAAAAATTCAACAAAATAATCCCTTTATTAAATAAAAATAAAAATAAAATTACGTACTCCATTTCTTATCGACAATGAATCAATGATGATAACGAAAGGGTAAAATTGTCAACTCAAATATATCATAAGTAGGTTCTAGGAAATCGTGAAAAGGACAAAACGGTAAATTCATTATCAAGTGACGCCAAACGGTTTTGGCTATAAAACGAACATTGCATGCCGTGAAACGAGAAGAAGAGAGATACATAAGAGTAGGCGATTTTGGTGAATAAGATTTTCTAGGGTTTCGTTTATCGCTTTATCGTGTTAGATTTCTATTGGTACGCCGTCAATCTCTTGCTCTTTCCTTGCTTTTGTTTGATTAATTTTTTTCTGCAGATTCGTTATCTTTTCTTCTGTTTTCACAGGATCTGTTGCTGATACTCACCGTTGGGTTGATTGATTGGTTTCCGGGTGGCTGTTCTGAGGATTTCTGATTTGTTTCGTGTTTGTGAGTATCTTGTCTCTTGGTTCTTCATTATTTATTTATTTTTCTCTTGATGTCTTATAAATCTTAAAGGTTGTTTCTTTTTTGTTTCTGCTGAAGGAAAAGATTGTTTCTTTTATCGTTTGACCGTGTTGTCATGTCGTGCTTCTCTATCCTTTTGTTTTATGAATTTTATTACCCTTATGGGTTGATATCCTTTGGGGTTTTGGAACTTTGTAGCTTTGTTTCTTGCGTTATTCTGGATTGAAGGTTGTAGTCTGTGTATATACATGCGTATGATTGTTTTTAATTGTCAAGACGAGTTGAATGACGCGTTTTTCATGCTTGCTTGATTTGTCAATATTTTTTGGTAGATTTTGTTGCTCTGGTTTTGTTTTCTATTCTTTTCCTTCGATTTTATATTTATCTTTGATATTTGTAAATTTGTTTTTTGGAAAATTTTACTGTTATAACTAGTCTGGTGCTGTATTTGGTTTTGACTGGAGCTTAACAATTGGGAAACTCTCACCCCTCACATGACGATGATTGTACTTCTGTTTCTAATTATTTGGTGTATGATTATGATATCTGCGGTTTTGTTTGCCATTTGTGATGTGATATTGAAAGTGGTCTGTTTATCATTTTGATACTCTAGCTTGGAATAGGATGTAATCTTGTATTTGTGAATATGTATGGTCTTATTTATGTTTGCTGGTTTTCTGAATTTAAATGCATTTATTTTGTGACCTGAGCAGGTTAAGAGTGAATGATCTAATGGAGTCAAAAGGTGGGAAGAAGAAGTCTTCTAGTAGTAGTAAATCTGTATTCTACGAAGCTCCCCTTGGTTACAGCATTGAAGACGTTCGACCTAACGGAGGAATCAGGAAGTTCAGATCTGCTGCATACTCCAACGTAAGTATTTTTAGCACGCATTTTTTTGTTGGTGCTTTGCATTTTTACCGGAGATGAATTCTCACTAATTACTTCAAAAATTACTTCATATTTTGCAGTGCGCTCGCAAGCCATCCTGAGTTTTGCTGATACTGCTGTTACCTGACCACATAACGTGGTCTTGAAGACGTATTATAGTTGTTTAAGCTTTTAATTCTTAGTTTATTGAACTTCTTCCTCAATTCTCTCTCTACCTCTCCGCGGCTGTGGTTTCCTTGCGACTGTGACCTCTTGAAGCAGTGGTTTTTTTTGTGTTTTTGAGTTCCCTCAACTTTGAATTTAATTTTCCTGTTTACATCATGGCTGTCTCTGCAATTGGGTTTGAAGGTTACGAGAAGAGGCTGGAAATATCATTTTTTGAGTTGGGTATCTTTGCTGACCCCGAAGGAAAGGGCCTCCAATCCCTGTCAAAGGCCCAGTTGGATGAAATTCTTGGACCGGCTGAGTGCACAATTGTTGATTCGCTGTCGAATGAGTATGTTGACTCGTATGTGCTCTCGGAATCCAGCCTCTTTGTCTACCCTTACAAGATCATAATCAAAACCTGTGGAACAACAAAGTTGCTTCTGTCAATCCCGCCCATTCTGAAGTTGGCTGAAACACTTTCTCTTGAGGTGAAATCTGTGCGTTATACACGTGGAAGCTTTATTTTCCCTGGAGCTCAGTCGTTTCCTCATCGCCACTTCTCTGAGGAAGTTACTGTCCTGGATAGCTACTTTGGGAAGCTCCGCTCAGGTAGCAAGGCTTATATAATGGGTGGGTCAAACCAGCCACAGAAGTGGCATGTTTATTCTGCATCTGCAGATACAGCAGTCTCCTATGATCCAATTTACACTGTTGAGATGTGCATGACTGGCTTGGATAAGGAAAAGGCTTCTGTCTTTTATAAAACTGAATCATCTTCAGCTGCTGGGATGACTGTTAATTCTGGAATAAGGAAGATCCTGCCAGATTCCAACATTTGTGATTTTGAGTTTGAACCTTGTGGTTATTCTATGAACAGCATTGAAGGAGATGCTATTTCAACCATTCATGTGACTCCTGAAGATGGTTTCAGTTATGCAAGCTTTGAGATGCATGGATATGATCTGAGAGATGTGAATCTGAAGCTGGTGGTGGATAGGGTGTTGGCTTGCTTCAATCCAAGCCAGTTCTCCATTTCTGTTCATGCTGATGTTGGTTGTAAACAACTTGAAATGACCTGTTCACTGGATGTTAAGGGATTCAGTCGCGGAGAAAAGAGTTTTGAAGAGCTTGGAATGGGTGGTGCCATTGTCTACCAGAAGTTTGTCAAGGCATGGGACTCTGACTCGCCCAGATCAACTCTAAAATGCCTCTGGAAAGAGGGAGAAGAGGAAGAAGATGCATAGCACAGCATCTGTTAAGCATTTCTGTTTTGTGTGTTACTGTTCTGAATAAATCAGAAGTAATGCTATGTGTACAGCATTACCTCGTATGGTGTCTCTGTTTCCTGTGAGTGTTACTACATAAAACTGTCCGGTCTTATATCTGGACATAATGTTGATTGTCAATTAGGTCTTTGGTTTGTCTATGTTGTCTGAAACTCCATATTATGAATAAAAAGTCTGGCTTTATTTCCGGGCATATTATGTTAGAAAATTCTTGCCGCTCCATTGTATGGAACTCTCTATCTTTTATTTTCCTTATGCCATGGATTATTTTGGTCAAGCAGCTAAAAAGCTTTGCGGTTGTGGTTAGATGGATGTTAATGAAATTAATTAAGCGTACAATACTGATGCTTCAACTAGTGGCTGTAGTTTAGTGGTTAGAATTCTACGTTGTGGCCGTAGAGACCTGGGCTCGAATCCCAGCAGCCACAATTTGGCTTTCGTTTTTCCATATTTTTTGGTTCACATTACCATCAAAATGGTGGTGTTCAATGATCCTAAAGTAAAATCGTCAGACTTGAAATGAACCAACCAATCTACATCTTTTAGATATGGTGAAAGATGGAGACGGGCACAAGTTTAATTTTGCCATTTTGGGTTAGTTGTAGTGTTCTTTATAAACAACTTTCTTAGAATGGATATGGTTTGTTGGAACTATTGTGTAGCTGATGATAGTTGGCTGTAAATTTGAAATTTGTCCATTCTAATTACATCATCATGATGAATTTCTAATCTTTGTCAAACATGGTTTCCAATCATCATCATGGCTTCTTCACTTGTAGCTTCAGTAATCAATTCCACTTTGATTTGTTTTATATACTTTGGCCTATTTTGACAAACTGCTAGTCGCTAATGTTAATTTCTGAAGATTCTTTCTTAGTGGAGGAATATCTTGGCCATGATAGGCTTTTTGCAATACAGGGCTTGATATGATCTTCATATTACAGTTCCTCTTGTCGAGAAGATAAGGTGTTTGTGATTTGGTCATCCTTGTTCTTCAGAAAATACAACTTGGTAAAAATATTGTAGTAACTTGCTGCAACTGGGCCTTGGCTAGATCCATCATTGTCTTACTGGAACTTAAGTTTGAGAATACAATCTTTGCTCTGATATTCATATGGTGGATACTTGTCTTCACTTGCCTATGATTTCTGGGACCTGGGACTGTAAAATCTTGAACCTATGGAAGCAAACAACATTACTCCCATAACTGGTTCTGTTTTTCCTTTTGGAGCTCCTCCATATTGCTAAAGCACTGATTAAAGTTTCTAAAGTAAAAGGTTTTTATTGGCAAATCTTTGTTTCACATCACTTTTTCCCTTTATTTTTTAGTCAATATCTGCTTTATTTTTGCATGATTTTTTGTCTTACAATTGTTGCTTCACTTTTCTTTCTTTGAATGCTTCTAAAACATGTTAAATCATATCTTTAACAAGGGTGTGATAACAGACAGATTTGAACTGTAATCTTCACTTTGAGAGGCTAAGATCCTCCTTTGCCCTTCCCTACCATTTCCTAGGATTGGTTTAAAGCTCTAAACCACTGTTAGTTTTACGTCTTCAATCACTATTTAAAGTTGAGTGACTTCCAGCAAAGCAAAGACGTGACAGCAAGAATAACTTTGAATATGGGATTGTGGAGCTCTTTGAAAGCCTGAAATTAGTTCCTGTAAGGGTTCCTGGTCTTTCACATTATATTGATACTGTATTACTGGGATAGTGCTCAAGTTCATAAGACTTGCTCCAGCATTGTTCTATCAGCTGGTTTTGACATTAATTAAAAATACTAAATGTAGCCCATAAGAGGAAGAGGAGCTAAACAAAGGAAAGGGGAGAGCAGGTGGCCATTGGTTTTCGCAGTCTCTTTTCATTTGGTGGTATTAGGAATTTATACAGATTTCAAACTCCATTGTATGGTCTTAAATGGAAAAGACAAAAGTATGGCTTGCGTGTGAGTTATCCTTAGCTTTTAAAGTGCCAACTTTTTAAAAAGAGAATATGTTCTTCTGCCCTCTGTTATACGGAAACCTCAGTATTGCTTCGAAGTGCTAGGGAATTGCCAATCTAGTGTTAAAAGAACCTTATCCATGTGAAGTGCACTGTTAAATTTTCTGTTGACGTGACAACACTGCATTTTTGTTGGAGTTCAGAATAATCTGCCTGGTTGCTGATAAATTTGATGAATGATATTCTGGGGAAGTATGCAAGACCTTGCTGATTCTCTATACTGATTGAGCTACTGCTGTTTCGGCTTCTCTTTTCTTTATAAATATTAAGATCAAAGATGTATTCAGGCCAAATTAGGTGTAGTAATTTACATCTCTAGATGAGTTAAAAGACAAAAGCAGTCTGAATATATTGAGCTTAGTTCTTCTATGCATGAATTTAACCTTAGCGTTTTAATGCTGCTAAGACGTTGGATAGATCTAGTAGGCTTTGCACCTTATAATTAGTGCTCCACTAGATGAGTTGAACAAAGATAGGATTTATACTTTTTCCTCTATCAAACCCTCCACGATAGAGTAGCCTGTGACAAGGTAATATGTAGAATGACATAGGAGATTAAGATCATTACTTACCGGTTCTCTGTATTAGGTATGAAGCCACAGTGGGGTGATGGAAATTTGGTCATAGTGATTGGAATATCATATGGGTTTTGAGAGCTGTCAACCATTTGGCGATTTTTTGATGTCTTTATCATTTTCTTTAATATCGGTGAAATCCGTATCTGTTTTTTTTTTTTTTTAACATATGTATTAGGTGGACTATCAGTTATATGAAATGTTTGTAAAACCGCTTGAAGATTTAGTAATTCGGAGTTGATAGCAGTTTCAATCTAAGTAACTCTTATAGGCTCTAACTTTGCAGCTCCCTTCACTGCCACTCGATTTTTCAACCTTTTAAGTTGGAAGGCTCTTGAAAAGGGCTTGTTTCTCTACTTGGATCATTCTTCTTTATAGGCTTTACAAGTGAGAAAGGTCGAGACTTAAGTCATGTGAACTTTGTAATAGTTATACAAAGGACTAGACGCTCTTTATTCAAGCAAAGCAAAGTTGTAGGAAAAGAGCAATTATTTCCTATTCATTTATGACATCTCCGCTTAGTGCACAACTTCATTACCATTGCCAGTCAAATTCTCTTTACAACCCTACTTGTTCTTTTACTTACTTTTGACTTCAACTCCAAGCTCCATTGATTTCAAATTTCCATTAAGTTTACTGGCAATTTGCTATGTCCTTCCAAGTGGCGCAAGAGATGAAAGAGAGGCCATGTAATGGACCCAAAGGAAGAACTGAGTTGACCAGAAAAGGACATATCTTTGCATAAAATACAACTTTCTCACATCGGTCATGAATCCACGAAATTAAGGGCTTTGTCTAAATCCAAACTTAAAGAAAAATTTCACAACTTTATGTAAATTCTGTTTAGCTGATTGAATTGTTTTAAAGTATCTGTTTTACTAAAGTTAAATTTTCCGTCTTCTTTGTTTAAGCTGCGTTTTGTAGCATACTCCCGTGGTGTTTACTGATACCTAAATTATTGAGTCAGCTCTACAGGAATACAGATTGAAGCTCTTCCAAATTATGTTTTTAGGATAAGACAAATGAGGAAGATATATATGCATCGATGATAGCTACTAAATGGTATGAACCTAAGTCAACTTGTATGATAAAGTTAGAAACTAGGACAGGAGTCCCTACTTTAGAGACACCTGGAGGTAAGGTCTCTGTCAGGTGCTATTCCAGGCTAAGGACACCAGTTCCAGGACCCATTGGAACAGCATTTGAAGCTATTGTCCCTGCAAAGCCCTGAACTGCAGATGTAAGTTAATGTCTCTTTCAAGTTTATCAACTATTACTCCCTATTATAGACAAGCTTTTTGTCTGATCATCAGTAATGAACAAACCCATCTGATTAACTGATATGTTACTTCCAGCTGCTTGATGATCATGAATTATGGCAATAATACTTTTGAATAAAGAATGAAGTTAGTTCCCATCTTTGAAGACCAAGTCAACCAGGTAAGTATAATGGTTTCCGCATTGCACGTGCACCCAGTCATAGGAAGAAGACTATAATTAGTGTGAGTTGATCATGCTTTTTCTCATGCATAAAACTATCTTCTATTTTGGTACTATACCAGCTAACTTCATGTACTGTTTGCATAGGGGATCCTCACTGTCAGTTCATTATCGGATAGCCAAGTCTCTGTTATACACACACACACACATGTTACATGTATATAAGTATATAGATACAGAAAGGGAGGGAAGAAGAATTGTGGAGTGGTTGAAGTGAAAAGAGGAAGCTTTTGCTTTTTAAAGGTGGCTGCTTTTGGATAGATTATAGGTGACTATGTTGACTGTGGAGACACAATGGGAGTGTAATAGAATCAATAAAGTAGAGCTCAGATGGACCATAGGAAAATATGATGTTCATAGAAAAAAGGAGAGGGAGAGAGAGAGAAAAAGCTACTGTGGGAAATAATAATTCACACAACAGATATATCATCAGGACCATTTCTGCATCGTCAGTCTCATGTTCACTCCCTCGAGATTCTCACCTTTTTTCTAATGATGTCGAAGAAGCCGAAGCCACATGAAGGAAAGAATGGAATTTTTGGGAACTTAATTCAAAGAAAATGGCAAATCTCAGGGAATGTTGGATTCCCAGAGGCCACAGTAAAAGAAGCTTTAGCAAAACCAAAGCAGAACACTTGTCCACTCTGACACCAAAAACCTGCCTGACCTACAAAACTGATTCTTTATTGTACTAATAATAAATATTTAACAATGCTTAACTGTGTATGAAGTGCTTTACCTTTTGTATTTTCTACTATTGTCTAGGAATAGAATAGGCTACCTAGAATTATCTCCATCATTGCTTTGTCTCTAAACCAATGCATGATTGGAGGAATTTTCTTTTGCAATCATCTTTTGATATTATCTAGATTTGCTTATCTTGCTTCTAGCTTTTATATATTCCTAACTTAATACATTGATGAACCGGTGGTAGGCATGTTACGTTTCTTCAGCCTTCAGTAAAAAACCTCTGGTTTTCTTGGTTTCTGACATAAGTTGCGAGTGAATTGGTGCAAAGTAGGCGTCTTTCGTATAAAGCTTCTACATGTCAAAACAAGACAAAACCCATATCAAGATTGCTTCCCCAGAATCTTTCAAATATAGCACAATACACCTATCAAGACTTCACTTGTTTCTTTCTTCTTAAAACAAGAAACTGTTTTTGAAAACTGGGTAGTATCTGGTTTTGTATTTGATTCAATGGAAGGAAGGGAAAAGGGCAATCTTTTTTGTTGTTTGGCTTTGTTCTGCTTATGGACTTCTGCATGTGGGTTGCTCTCCCCGGAAGGTATCAACTATGAAGGTAATTGAACTTTTCTTGGAGTGAAAAAATGGATTTTCTTTCTGAAGTTCTGAACTAACAAGTTAATTTCTTCCAAAACTAATACAGTGGAAGCTTTGATGGGCATTAAAGATTCACTGGATGATCCTCACAATGTTCTTAACTGGGATGCAACTGCTGTAGATCCATGTAGCTGGAACATGGTCACTTGTTCACCTGATGGTCTAGTCGTTGGATTGTAAGTAGTACTAAAACACACAAGAGCTGAAAAGGATAAAAGCAGCCGAACTAAAACACCTCATTTGATTACTCATTTAAGGGATATTATCTGAAGTAGTTAACATGAACTTATTGCAGAGGAGCTCCAAGCCAAAGTTTATCAGGTATTCTTTCACCAAGCATAGGAAACTTGACGAATCTCCAACTTGTGTGAGTATTCAATCAATCCTTTTCAACGAAAGTATGCTCTCTTGTACAGTTGTTTTATTGTACAAAATATTTTCAGGCTTCTACAGAACAACAATATCTCAGGACACATACCATCCGAGCTTGGAAGGCTTTCAAAGCTTAGAACACTTGATCTTTCTCATAATTTCTTCACTGGAAAAATTCCTAGCAACTTGTCCCATCTGCGAAGTCTTCAATATCTGTACGTCTGTAATAGTTGTCTTATCTTGACTTCTTTCCCTCCCTTTTCCCAGTTTTCTTTTTTTTTTTCAAACACTAGCAGAAATCTGACTGGTATTGTGTTCTTGGATTGGTTCGCAGGAGGTTGAACAATAACAGTCTTGATGGAGAAATACCTTCTTCCTTGGCAAACATGACCCAGCTTACATTCTTGTAAGTGTCTTGCATGATTTTCTTCCTTAGTATTAACCATGATCATAACTTTTCATGATGTCCTCTAGCCTACTTCAACATGGGTATTGTTTGTCTTCTTAGGGACTTGTCTTACAATAACTTGAGCGCTCCTGTGCCCCCTTTTCATGCTCGAACATTCTAGTAAGTCAATTCAAAGTTGTCAGTTTTGCCTTTTTCTTTTCATTGATCTGAATAGAAATAAAACGTTTATACAATTCTTGTATTCTTTATCATAATCCAACGTTTTTGGATGTCCACAGCATTGCAGGGAACTCTATGATATGTAGAACTGAGCAAGAATGTTTTGGAGCTACACAGATTTCGCAATCTTTGTCAACGAACGATCCTCAAAGTACTAACAGTCAGTTCATGATTTTTCTTTTCCTGCTTTCTTTGCAAATTACATGTTCTTATGTTTTGTTAATGCCCTGTTTTTTTTCTTAAGATTCTCAGGTTTCTGGAAGCAGTAAGGGCCAGAAAATTGCCTTAGCCTTTGGCTCAAGCCTAGGATGTATCTGCCTGTTGAGTCTTGGAATCGGTTTACTTCTTTGGTGGAGGAGAAGACGCAATCAACAAGTGTTCTTTGATGTTAATGGTAAGCAAGGAAAAAAATCTTCAGAAAGTATGGTTGAAAGAAGCAAGGATGTTCTCTAATGGTTTCTTTTGAATCTTTCAGAGCAAAACCGTGAGGATTTCAACCTGGGAAACTTGAAGAGATTTCAATTCAAAGAACTTCAGGTTGCTACAAACAATTTCAGCAGCAGGAATTTGATAGGAAAAGGAGGTTTTGGAAATGTCTACAAAGGGTATCTCCAAGATGGAACAGTAGTAGCTGTCAAAAGGCTCAAAGATGGTAATGCCATTGGAGGAGAGATCCAATTTCAGACTGAAGTTGAGATGATTAGCTTAGCAGTTCATCGAAATCTCCTCCGTCTCTATGGCTTTTGCATGACGGCAACAGAGAAGCTACTAGTTTACCCCTACATGTCTAATGGCAGTGTAGCTAATCGTCTTAAAGGTATGGCTTCCATCAGGATTTGTCAGTAATTCTTCCATTTTTGTTTTAGATGCTGCCTGGAACTTGTAATATGCCGAATTCACTACAGCAAAGTGAGCTGAAATTATCTATATTTTGTTCCTGCAGGTAAGCCAGTACTGGATTGGGGTACAAGGAAAAGGATTGCCTTAGGAGCTGCACGAGGTTTGTTATACTTGCACGAGCAGTGTGACCCCAAGATTATTCACAGGGATGTGAAAGCTGCAAACATATTACTGGATGATTACTGTGAAGCTGTTGTAGGAGATTTTGGGTTGGCTAAGCTGTTGGATCACCGGGACTCACATGTCACAACAGCAGTGAGGGGTACTGTTGGCCATATCGCTCCAGAATATCTCTCAACAGGACAATCTTCTGAGAAAACAGATGTTTTTGGGTTTGGAATCCTCCTACTCGAACTCATATCTGGCTTAAGAGCACTGGAATTCGGGAAGTCTGCAAATCAGAAAGGAGCAATGCTTGACTGGGTAAGCCAAACATTGATGTTCTTGAGTTCTTACTAGTGATATATGTTCCCAGGCTAATGCGAAATCCATCCATGGTTGAGTTTAGTTTCTTTAATTACCTACAGGTGAGGAAGATCCATCAGGAAAAGAAGCTTGAGTTGTTAGTTGACAAGGATCTTAAGACCACTTATGATCGAATTGAGCTTGAAGAAATGGCTCAAGTAGCTCTGCTCTGCACCCAGTACCTTCCAAGCCACAGGCCAAAAATGTCAGAAGTGGTCCGAATGTTGGAAGGAGATGGACTAGCAGAGAAATGGGAGGCTTCTCAGAAAGCTGAAGCAACCAGATCCAGAGCCAATGAGTTTTCTTCTTCAGAGCGGTATTCTGATCTTACTGAAGACTCTGTATTCCTTGTTCAAGCAATGGAGCTCTCAGGACCCAGATGACATTCTCAATACAGAAATGACATTTACAGACTTCCCTGAAGGAACTGTGTCTTTGAGAAAAACAAGCTGCTTGTACATTAGCAACATTGGAGATCAAAGAGCTGTGACAAATATTCTGACTGTACAGAATCTGGACTGGAAAATGAGATATAGTTGAGTGTTACACGTATTAAGCTCTTCTGAAATTGAAGTTTTTCCCTTTTTTTTTTTTTTGGAATTGTTCCACCAATCTTGGTTGTAATAAAAGTAATTTTTACATAGCTTCAGTTCTTCTGAATTTATCTCTTATAGTTCTAAAGGTCTCATTGAAACTACCGTGCAATCTAAAGGTGCAGTTCAAGACTACCTCCACTTCTGGAATGATAATCTAAGAGCAATTAAATAATAGAAAAGAAGCATCCTTAGCTACAGTTGGTTGAAGATGAAACTGTTTACTAATAAAACCCATTCATCAACGTGAAAATTGGAGGTAGTTGATTATCATTTCCACAGTTCAATTGAGGCATCTAACAAAGAGATACTCAAGTTTGCAAAACAGAGATCTAGCTCTTGAATACTATCTCTTTGGTAAAAATGATCCAAAGAAAGAACAAGAAAATAGAAATCTTCTCCAATGCGGTGTAGATAAACTGGAAGATGGCGGTCAAATTGCATGAAATGGATGTACATAACTTTGCACGGTCCAATATCGGATGGGATGTTCTACGACTATTGAAGCTTCTAAACAATATTAACATTCTCATATATCCACAAAAAAGAATCTTAGATAAGAAAGAGAAAAAAGACATTGCAAGGAATACACACTGCTTTAATCTTGCATGAAAAAGATTGCGGCTTGTGCAGAAGCCCGTCTAAACTGTAGCAACTCAATCAACATACTTAATCTTCCGTCTCTTACATATAAACTAAGGGCGATACTCATCATCTCAAGAACTGGTGAACTCGCAAGTAAAAATTTGATAAATTCCATCTCGTGTGGCACACCAGACATATCTGTTATCTTCACAACTTTAAGATGCCTAAAAGTGCAATCTTTAGGGAATATTGTAGCCCAGAAATCCAAGTTAGGAGCTTCTGTGATAGCCGCTGCATTTGATGAGCCCTATAGCAAACCGTGAAGCACAACAAATGCAATCACAATCTCTAATTTGTAAATGAATACAATACCATGCACAATATAATGTTTTCACGATAATGTTTGCAGCAACAAACTGGTGGTTCAACCTTGACTTACCGAAATTTGAAGTTCCTTCAAATGAGGAGAATTAGTGATCAGGCGGAGGACAACAAGCATCTCTTTCGTATCTTCAAAACTAACTTCATAAAGCTCAATAACTTTTAGGTAGCTAAAAGTGATTGGTCGTATTCCTTGATAATCTCCAATGCTTAAATACTTAAAGAAAAAGTAGAGATCAAACTCATAAATTAAACAGGGTATGACCGTTGATATAATCTTGCTGAATCAACGATCAATAATATGGCTAAATCAATGTGTTACCTTCGTGAAGTCAATCTGCCCAGTGAGCCTTTCAAGATGAGGTACACCACCAAGAAATTTGATAAAACTGCAACTCGAGCTTTGCTCAAAATACTCAATGTTGTCATCAGTCATATACATAGCAACTGATACAGTAACTAAAAGTGGAGTATGTTCCAGACAAATATCCCTGAATTCACCTTCCAAATACAAGAACTTTAGGTTTGCAGCACGGACATTAAGAGATAAGCTATCAACATAAGATAATAAAAGACGCTCAAGAAGAGGGCAACTAGAAATAAGACTCTCTATTGCCTCAGGAGCAATCGAAACTTGATGAAGACTGAGGCCTTTTAACCATGAGAATCCCTTAAAAGCAGGAGGTGGATCTAATTCACATCGAATAAGCTCCAACTGCGTTAACTTGTTACAGTTGAAAAGACTAGCTGGTACTTTATACCACTTCCCTTCACCTAATTCTAGTATCAACTCCTTAATGTCACCCCTTGAGAGGAAAAGAACCCATTGATCAATATCTGGATAGCATTGCCAAAAGGAAGTAGCAAGCTGAAACTTGTTAATAGGTCCTTGGTGAAGAAGGAGTACTCGTGTGACAAACTTTATGAAGCTGTGCTGCTCCAACTTCCCATCATACATACTAAGACATCCGTCATCAAAAACAAGGTCAGGAAGTGTTGTCCATCGGTATCTCCATTTGCTTGACAAGATGCAGGTTCTAACAGCATCTCTTATCGGCAAAAACGTCAGGATGGTTTCTATAATGCTCTCGGGGAGATCACTTATACAATCCCCAGCTTTTAGATCTTCCATGGCCACTTCTAACCTAAAGACAAGGTACCGCGATAAAACTCTAACCGTCAGCCAAAATTTTATATTCAAGCAGAAAAGAGCTCAAGATTGTGAAGAAACTATTGAATTTTTCACTCCTTGAAGCCTACAGAACCGTTGGCTAAATGACACAGATTTATACACAAACCCTTTCCCTCCAAAACTTAATAAAAAGTAAATCTACAGAAAACCATTGAATGCAAACGGAACATCTAATCATTTCACAACTCCTAAACCAAATCAGGCTTTGATCTTTTCTAATCTTTCAGATCTTTCGAGACTTCCAGAGAAAAAGAATGAAGTGCATTATCTAAAACAAGAACTTGGATTTCTGGATAAAGGGAACGACCCCAATTCGCATAATCACTAGAAGAACCGTTCCAGCGAATCACAAACAATAAAAAGTAACATAAATTTTCAAGAAACGAATCGAACCAAATAGTACAAAATTCAGCAAACAAACAATAGGGAAATTGAAAACAAAATTCATATAAACAAATCCGCAGTAAAATATGTCAAATTTTGACACAATCTAGCAAAAGGGTATGTAAAGACGAGATTAAAAGACTAAAATATGAGAAAACTTACCTGAATCATTCAGATTGAGGGGGAAAATAAAGATTGGAACTTGGAAGAACCAGAAAAGCTAGATGGTGCTGTTCGGCTCTGTCCAGTGTTTATTAGTCTTCTATTGTCTTTTTCCGGTTTTCTGTTGAGAACGGCGCGTACTAAAACCTCAAAGATTGTGAATTTTGGCTCTTGCACTGCTCTAATATTGCTTTTCAGTATTTAAAATTTTAATTCCAAAGTTTTTGGATATTTCTATTTCTACAATGTGTTTAAAAATTAGTTAAATTAGTAGTCTCTTCTTAGTTATAAGTTCACAATTCAAATTCCACTAGGATTAATTTTTGTTTATTTATTGTTAGGTAAGTAATTGAAATTTTAATGTAAGTGAAAAATAATTATAATTATACTTAAATTATAATAATCTTATTATGCATATTTGCTCTGAAATAATGAATAATAATAAACAGTTGATATCAACGCGAATTATTTTAATATACTTAAATATTATTAATTTTGATATAATATAAACAAGCTTATACTTAAATAAGTAGTCAATATTAATATTTGGTATATATATT
>JANIHY010000001.1:1107972-1122081 GCA_027479065.1 Erythroxylum brevipes
ATTATTATTAGTAATAAAATATTTATTATTATTTTAAAAACTTTGAAAAAAAGAGAGGGAAGGAGAGGTAGGAGGGAAGAAGGGAAATTTTAAAATTTTTTGAAAATTTTGCAAAAAAGTCCCCCAAGTTTTAAAAATTTCCGGTACCGGCTGGTATTTGACCGGTATTATAAATACCAGCCGGTACTGACCGGTATTTTGTACTGGTACCATCTATACCCGTACCAGTACCGTTCCGGCCGGTACGGTAACCAAAACAATGGTTCCAATTAATCAGATAAAAGGGAGCAATACAAGTTAGATGTGTGGGAAACAAACCCAAAGAAAGGATAGAGATGTGAGAAAAACGTTTGCTCATATACTTATTTATAGAGGGGTTCCCAAACAAAAGGCAGAAGCAATTTTGAGGCATGAAAACTAAGAATAAATCATAAACTACATATGCACCTCTCACGCACAAAGCACTAACCACCAAATCCTAGTTCAAATTTTATAAAGCACCATGATTTTAGATTCTTAGACAGTCCCTATCTTTCTAGCTTACTTGAGGTGACATGAAGAAATTCCCTTTGAGAAAATCTCAAGCTTTTGACAGGACATTTAGAATCACAAGGACATGTCTTGGGAAATGAAAATAACTCTAAGACCTCTACAGTTTTACACAGTTTGGTAACCCAAAATGAGCATGTCAGGCATCTCAGAATACAGGCACAAGGAACAAAAAAAAAAAAAAGAAGGAAGTTATTCAGGAGTAAAATGCCAAAAACCTTGATGAGATTAGATAACGCCCATGCAGCTGTCCTCACTGTTGAGCCCTTGTTTGGAAGCATCATTCTCGCCAGAGCAGGTAAGACTCCTTGGGACATTAAAATGTTCCTGAACTCTTCTCCCTCACCAGCTACATTACCCAATGCCCAAGCACACTGCTCAGCAACGGGTAAAGAGCTCTTTTCTGCAAAGCAACGCAACCATAAGCTCATCAAACAGCTGTTGTAGAATTACAAGCTACAGTTACCAGATCAACAAGGATAAGATGGTCACCATAACTAAAACCAAAAATGCAACATTCAGTTTCAGAAGGTCAGAATGGTACAGTTCAAGTGCTAAACCAATACGTCATATTCCAACTCAGAAACACGATCGCTTAGTTAGTCCTTACTTTATTATGAGAATACTGGATTGCATTGCTAAAAAAAAGATACTTGCTCGTAGAAGGAGCATCATAAATAAAATAGCTTCCTGATTCCAAAATGCTACGTAATGGGAATTACCAACCTCCAAGATGGGCAATCAGCAACGGTAAAGCAGGCAATAATGCCTTTGTTTCTTCAGGTTTTCCTGCTGCAATATTTGTAAGGCACCAAGCTGCTTCAAGCAACTGCAATTTTTTATTGCAAGACGGGACGTGTCAGACTTCAACTATAACATTCAATAATCATTTTGAACAGCTACAGCAGCATTTTAACTTAATGCACATTGAATACAGTGGAAGCGTTAGCTTGTAAGTGTCAAGCATCATTAGGATAAAGTAGAATCTGAAAGAGGCAAACAGATAATCAGAAAATCGTTTTGATATAGATATGACTGTCTATAGGACCAAGCAACCAGGTGAGAACATGGATATATACACATTGATGGTAATACAATTAATACTTAACATCCTGATTAAATTAGTACACTAGAGATCTAATTTAAAGTAGCATTAATAATTTAGTATCTCTAGTTGAAACAGTATTAGCAGTTAGATTTTCAATTTACATGCGGAGAGTATCAAATAACTCTTTTCTTTGTGATGTTTTAAACTTCTTATAAATTTAATTTTTATAGTTAGCAGGTCATTCCTAGAAAATCTTATATAACTTTCTTGGTTAGATTTCTATCTTGGTCGTGGGTATTCTAAATTTTAATCTTTTTCACATCAGTTGGTATCAAAGGAAGGCTCTAAATCAAGTATTTATCCCTTTTAATTTCTTATTTTAGTTTTCAATTCCTAGTTAGTGCTTCTTCTTCTAGTTGTTGTTCTTGAACCTCTGTATTCTTTTCCCCATTCACAATTGTGTCTTTTTGTTTTTAGGGTTTCAAAAGATGATTTCTTTCTCTTCATCTTATGTTAGTTTTCTGAATATCAAAAAAGGGAAAAAGAAAAGAGCAGGAAAGTTAAAAAAGAGTGCAAGTTAGAGTTTCATCTAGAAGCTTGTGAAAATGTCTGCTAAAGTTGGGTCAACATCTAAGAGAAGGAAAATACGCTCTTTCTTTGCAAGCTATGCGATAAATACTAACAAGATATATAATGACATGAGAGACTTTCCAGAAAGACTTTTCAAATAAATAATCTAATCAAATCACCAAATTGCAAACCAGATAGCAACCTCGGGTTCTTGATGAGAGGATGCAAGCTACAAGTAGCTCAATATCCCAAGGAAAAGTTGACTCCAATGATTTTGATGTTGATTATCGTGATGATGATTAAACATTTGTAGTTAGAAGAATAATAAATGCTCAAATCAATGAGGATGAGTTAGAGCAACAAAACGAGAACATCTTTTGTAGTAGATGTCACGTTCAAAATAAAATATTTAAGATGATTATTGATCAAGGAAGTTATACTAATGCAACTAGCACTATTCTTATAGAAAAGTCGAGTTAGCTTACTTTGTAGCATCCAAAGTCATAACTTGAATGACTTAATGAAAGTGAGTAGATCATGACGAACAAATAAGTGTTGGTTTCTTTTCCGATCAGAAGATATAAAGATGAGGTACTTGGTGATGTATTACCAATACATGTTAGTCACATTCTATTGGGAATGATATGACAATATGATAAGAAAGTTGCGCATGATAGATTTACAAATAGGTACATCTTTATCAAAGACAAAAAGTCAATTGCTCTAACATCCTTAAAAACAAGAAAGTTGTACAAAGACCAATTAAGATTGCAAAGAGAAAAGTGAGAGTCTTAAAGTTATGAAGAAAAAAAGAGTGACATCGAGAGTATTAAAGAAAAAGAGAATGAGTGAGAAAAGAAAAAAAAGGTTAGGAGAAGTTTCTAAAGAAAAAGAGTTAGTATCGAAAGAAATAAAGAACCAAGTGAACTTATACATAGAATGGAGTGATACTAGGAGTACTTGTAATAGTAATGAATTTAACTCTTTTCTTTTTAGGCTGCGAATTGCCTTACTACAGGAGAATGAAAAATATGTGACCAAGAGTAACAAATGGAGGAGTTATTTGGTGTTTTAGCATGATGATTGAATTTGGATACATATGCCAAAAAGAAAAGTATCCCATTCAAAGGAGATTAGGAAAAGCTCCATTTTAAGTCATTGGAAAGATCAATAGAAATAAGCTAGACCTTGTTGAAGGTTCACAGTCAAATCTTTCTGAGTAAAGCAGGAATGATGCAAGAACAACTACTATTTAGAATCCTGATTAAGTTAGTATGTTATATTTCCAATTTAGAGTAGTATTAATAGTTTAGGGTTCTAGTTGAAGTAAAATTATACCTACTTTTTCGATTAGTATCAAAATACTTGATTTAACTTTCTTAGTGAGGTTTTCCTGTTCGTGGTTCTCTAAAAATTTACTTGTAAGTTCGCAATACACATTACAGATGTATATATAAATCCTCAGACCTGTTCATCTGGAGAGCCAAATGAAAGGCACTGCACGAGTAAAGGAATGGTTCCAGCATTAACGGCAGCTTCAATAGGAGGGAATTCAGTCCTTGACAGCAACCGCCTCAGGTCACGAAGAGCATCAACAACTTTTTGCATCACACCTTTTCCCCTAAAGATTCAGCAGTTAAAGATAGAAGAAGAAAATTCCACTAAACACCAGATCAAGTCCATAAAACCTTGATCGGAAAGACATACCCCCAACCAATGTACACTTAAACAGTACAACTAGCGCATTAACAGAAAAAAACGCCACTATAACCCTCAAGTATAAGCTACTTTCAGAATAAGATAAATAAATTCAACAACCCTTTTTAACTTCCAATTTCATGCACGAGAGTTTTACTTGTCCTATGTATTAACAGTGATATTAACCATTTTTTCATGTAGCGGATAGTAACATTAACGATTGACATACTGAAAGGTAAGAGCAGACTTCAAGTTGTCTACGGCCGAGCGAGTCTGAGCTTCGAGAATCGATTGCTCTTCATCAATCATCATATCGTTTTCAATCGGAACATCGCTATCACCTGAACTAGTTCCCACTCTGCAGAGCCGCTTCGCTCGAACCAACGACTCTCTCCTTTCCTTCCCCACCGCAACCGCATTTTGTCTCCTTCTATGCGCCGCAACATTCCCAACTACTCACACGCACACACAATAAGCAACCAGCAAAGAACAGGAGAACAAACCATATACATTTACTAAACAAAGCAAACCTTACCTGAGGACTTGATAGGTTCTCTTCGGTGAGAAGCTAATCCATCTTCGGCCATTACTTAGAAAAAAAGCTTTCAGAGACTATTTGCCGAACCAAGCTCCTAGATCAACGGAGGTTTTTTTGAACGTGGAACTTGAAACCCCAAATTGAACCTCAATTTCTCGAATTCACGCGCCGAATTCTGAAACTGAAACTTGGAAGCTGTTTCCCTCGTAATTGCTAAAATGCCCTCTTCTTTAACATATTTAACTTTTTGTACTTTTTCTTTTTTTGAAATTCTTAAAGTCTTCTTTTCTAAAAAGAGAAATTCTTAAAGTCTTCTTAATGGGGTTAAGATATTATAATTAATGTTAGGCTATAATTGTTTAATGATGTTAGGTTCGGACATTAGAAAGACATGTTTACACGTGTCACTATGCCTGTAATTAAGGCTATAATTGTTAGGTAAGTTGGGTTCAAATCTTCTCTTCCCGTAATTTTGTTCAACTATGTTTCCGTTCCAAAATGACATTACTTTATGTCTAAAAGTAACAATATTTTTTTTAATGAAAAGGGAAAAGTACACCATATACTAATCAGACGGGGAAAACTACGTCCCAATTTATCTTCTAAAAGAAGATGCTGGCATCCTAATAGAGGAACATCAAAATAACTGATCCCAACTTCGCTAGGACAGGCCTGGGTAGCAAGCCAATCCGCGCATCTGTTACTCTCTTGGTGCACATGCTGATAAACAACAGCCCAGTTTCTGATGAGGAGCTCGAGGATACCCATGACGAGAGGGTTGTCCGACTGAGACCGGGACGTCACCGATGAAAGAAGCTGATGCACGACCAGCGAGTCCACTTCCAGCTCTAGCCGACGAAATCCCAAACGCCAAGCCATAGTGAGACCTGTGTAGACTGCCCAGTGCTCTGCTTCCTGTGGGGAGCACCATCCTATGAACTGAGAGAAACCACCAAGCCAACTACCGGCACAGTCTCGAAGTAGTCCTCTTGCCAAAGCCATGAGCTGAGCTCTATTGCTAGCCCTATCAGTGTTCAGCTTGATCCAACCTTCCTGTGGCATGCGCCAACCGATCCAGTGCTCCTGTCGAGGGCGGACTCCGGTAATGCTCCTACTCCGAACTCCTAAGGCCTACTGAACTTGATCTGCATAAGACAAGATACAACAAGATGGTGAGGGAGGTCTGGCAAAATCAGAAGAAAAGGTATCCTTGTTCTGCCATGACCAGAGGAACCAGTAGGTCAACCCAAAGAGAAGTGCCCAGTCCCGGCCCTGCACGCGACGATGCTGAAGAAGGTTGTCGTGCAGCCATTCCGTGGCAGGGAGAGCAAAGGAAGCCGAATTGACAGTGTCCGGCAAGAATGAGGCCCATACACTCCGCGCCTGAGGACAGTCCCGAACCACATGAAGAGAGGATTTTTCGTGGGAGCAATATCGGCAGGTACCGTCTGCGGTAAGGTGCCGTCTCACCCTCTGTTGATTACTAAGCAACCAATCCTTTGCGAGTAGCCATAAGAAAGAGCGCACCCGCTGCGGACCCGGCCACTGCCAAATGACCTTCCACAGGCCCGATGGACCGTCAGGCGGTTCGCCCCTAAGCAGGGCATAGGCCGAAGCGATAGTAAAAGAGTCGTTATCTGAAGCCCCCCAGACCATCCTATCTGGGCCCAAAATCGGGGAGTGTGGAAACGTGCCGGCGATAGCCCGACAGATCGAAGGCGGAAGGAACCCTTGGACTTCCGCCAAATTCCACTGTCCTGTGGAGTCCACAAAATGATTGACCCGATGGCTAATGAGGGAATTCGGGATGGCCTAGCTAGAGTGCGTGATGAGGGGGCCAACACCCGCGACCCACGGTTCGTGTCAGAAACTAGGTGTCAGACCATCGTCGATGCGCCATCGAAGCCCCTGAATTACAACGTGCCAAGTCGCACGGATGCTCCGCCATACCATTGAGCCCCCGACGGGAGTAAGGGAGGAGGGAAGGCGGTGAGCATCAAACGCATATTTGCCAGAAAGAACCTGAACCCATAAGGTTGTGGGGTTATAGATCAAAGCCCACCCAAGTTTGGCCAGAAACGCATCGTTCATATCTCTTATTCGTCATATGCCCAAACCCGAGATGTTTAGGCAGACAAACCTCGTCCCAGCTCACCAGAGGTATCTTCCGGCGATCATGACTCGAGCCCGCCTGGTCTAAATCGTCACACAACCCTCGCGGTAATCGGACAGTCTGCATCGTGTAACTCGGAATAGTCGAAAGGACCAATTGGACCAAAGTGACCCGACCAGCAAAAGACAGCGTGGAGGGAGCCCACCCTGACAGCCGGTGATGTACCGTGTCCAGGATATGCTGATAAGTATGTCTCCCTACCCGCCGGTGAAGGAGTGGAACCCCCAGGTAACGACCGAGGTCTGCTGTTCGAGTGAAACGGAGAGCGCGGCTTAAGACGCTAGCGGATATGGAAGGGACATTCTTGGAGAAGTAGCAGCGTGATTTGGCTTGACTCACGCATTGTCCCGACGCAGTGCAGAACGAGTCCAAGACTTCTCGAATCACGTGAACTTGTTCGAGAGACGCCTCGGCGAAAAGGATGAGATCGTCAGCAAAGAATAAGTGCGAGAGGGGGGCCTGTGTCTACTCAAACGAATTGGAGTCCAACGACCAAAAGAAACCTCCTTAGAAATTGCTTGGCCAAGGCGTTCCATACACAACACAAACAGGTAAGGGGAAAGATGGTCACCTTAACACAGCCCTCGCGAAGGCCGAAACTCCTCGCTCAGCTCTCCATGCCAATTCACTTGGTAGGACACCGTAGTGACACATTTCATGATAAGCGAAACCATCGAGTCTAGAATTCCAATGTCAAGAAGTGTGGCCTGAATAAAATCCCACTCGAGGCGATCATACGCTTTGTTGAGGTTATCAGAAAGGATCGACATGTTTGTTTGTCTCGTCGGGTTTTATGAGGTAAGGACATGTCATGCTTAAACATTGGGGTAAGTAACATAAGATAAGTAGTGTAAGAATAGTACGACATAAACGTTATAAGAAATTTAAAAATATATCTTAAAATTTAAAATTTTCAAAAGAAATTTCTTTAATTCGTAGATTTGGATTAAAAAATGATGAGAAAATATAAGAAATATGAATATCGTATACAAATTATTTACATATTATAACTCAAATTAATTATTAAATTAAATTAAAATTAGTATTTTATTATATCATATAAATAATATTTTATCGGTATAAGTCGGGCTTTGGTAGTTTGTCTAGAATTATATGCTCCTTCCCGACAATGGCATACTGGCGATAGTCATTTTTGGAATGTTACTAAAGGAGTATTCATCTGTATCGTCCGGCTTCGGATAATACTGATTGGTATTGACCGATATTTTAAATACTGATCATTACTAAAAATTTAAAAATAGGGAAACATTTTTGTAAAATGAAAATTTGTTTATTTATAATGATTCATATGCTAGACCAAGTAGACATGGTTTACAAGGAAAAAAGAGATGCAATTTTTATACAAGGCCACACTAAAAGATAATGCAACATTAATCTGATTCATATATGCCTATTTATCATTAAAATGACATGAAACAATTTCATAAAAGAGCATATCATATTTAAATCATTTAAGCCTCATCATCATATAACAAGAACTCTTTACCTTATACATCTAAAACGTACCTCTCATCCACCAATACTTCAAAAGAAGACCTAAAATTGCATGCGCGTGTATGTATATATATCATATCATATTTTAATAGTCCTTACTCATATAATCTATATAACTTTAAATATTTGCATAAAAGATGTTTTGTAGTAAGCATTAGGAGAAGGATTGAAAAGATATCAAGAGCTAATCCTTAAGGACCCAATTCTATTTAGGTACCTAATCGAGTTCGAGTATTGGGAATAGAGAAATATGTTTGGCTAACACTTTACTTTTTAAGGGCTGATCCGGTGCAAGCGGGGATTACTCTGAAAGTGGATAGCTTAAAGGCGTCTTCTCACAATTGGGACCCTCCTAAAATATCTCGTGTGCTAACTAAAAAAAAATATCCCACAGGTCAATACGAGATGATATCAAATAAATATCAATAATTGGCATCATCCCCATCATTATCAACGAGGAACACTGTGGTATCTCCAACAATTGGTTTTAAATGGATAGTCGTGAAGAGTCCTCATAACTAACTTGGTTGGCATCAAATAAGAAAGAAAATAAGGTAATCATTGGTGGTAAATAAAAATGGGTAACTACTTACTTTTATAGTAATGAAAAAATAGGTAACTACTTACTTTCATATTAATGAAATTGAGCATATTAACTTGGCATACATAATTAGGTGGAGAAAGCATTATTTTATGTTTCTAAGGAGAGAAAGATTGTTTGTTTGAATTGGTATATAAGCTTTTTGAAAATTGTTTGTTTGTGCAACAAGAATTTTGCATGTACACTTCACTCATATGATAAATTATTTGTACGGGACAGAGAAGTTTTTTATTTTTAATATTGATAAAAAGAAGAATATAATGGTGGTATTAAAATTTAATCTTTATAAATTAATTAAGCCTAAATTAATGAAAGGCATGTATTATATATTGCTTTGGAATAAGGAAAGTCTATCATACGCTATATATTTTTATAATATTACCAAATAGTTTACCATCATAAAAAATAGAGAAATTGTTAAATAAAGTGAGATTTTAACCTATAGCTTTGATGATAATAAAATGTGTTACTAATGATACTTTCACTTTGATAATATTAATAAGCTAATTTATCAAATATTCAAGCCACACATTAAAGATCAAGTTTAATGAATGTAAAAGTTATTATAACATTTCTTGTAACCTTATTATAATCATTTAGATGAATTGTGGACTCAATCATTTCATGAACATTTACATAATGCATAAATCATTTCATAATCAAGATAAAAATTATTTCGAACTTTAAAACTTTTTAAAATCTAAATAAGGTGTTTTCATGCTTTTGATCGACATCTTTCCGCTAATGATAGGTGTCACTATTGTGGTAATCCCGAATTTTATTTGCATGCCATTAGAGATTGTCCTAAAGTGCAACAATTTTGGATATAGTTTTCGTCCAAAAAGACATTGAGCATTTCTTTAGTCTAAACACTTCGATGTGGTTGATTTCGAATCTCAATAATCAAGTAAAGGTTAGTGGTATAAGGTGGTCAATTATATGTGAGGTTTCATGTTGATTCGTGTGGCTTTGGAGAAACAAAAGTTTATTCGAAAACAATTTCTTCTGACTAGTCGCTAGTAAAGCTATTGTTCTAGATTATGCGGTTCAGGTTGTAAAAGCAGGTATAGTTACTTCTTAAGCTGCGGTAGGAAATGCCACTAATAGCACTAGGTATATTGGTTGGGCCAAACCAAGTGCGGGATGGATCAGACTAAATACGGATGGGGCGAAACGATTGTCAAGTAGATATGCCTCTGTCGGTGGTCTCCTTTTGTAGCGCCCCCTTACCGCAGGGTACATACTGGGATGTCCCGAGGTCATTCCGACACATGACCTAGGATAAGGGCATACTACGTTCACTCACTACATTCACTTCACATGGCATCGTATCATAACTCACGTATGAAGCATCGATAGAAAATCACAATATTTTAAAAACTAACTTTTTCCTCTTTTCATTTCATAAAACCTGAATGTCTACATTGTGTCTTTCAACAATTTCTGTACGTACATCATCAAAACCTAATACAAAATTAATACAGGAAAGAGGAAAATATTCAAAGTCTATCTAGTATATCCAAAAATCTCAGCCGATCGACCTTTGAGCCATGACTTCTCTTGCTAATCACAATTTACATGATTGGTAGAGTCTCTCAGTAGCTAGAGTCATCTCTCGGTCCTGAAAACACAACGTTGTAATTTTAGTGAGTTTTGAGAACTCAGTGAAGTAATCATAATCGATGGTTCACTCAATTCATGCATCACAACGATTCACATAATATATCATTCACAACTTAACATAATGAGCACATATCACATTTACATTTAAGAGCAAAACAATTTGGTATTTCAAACAATCCACATACTTGTTAGAATGCATATGAAATGCTCATGAGACATTTTTCCAATTATTGCGTTGTTGTGACTGAGTGCCTGAACTGTCCCGTATCCATTTTGGATACCGGGCTCATTAACAACTGTCTCTTATCTGCTTGAGGAATACATGACTTATTTTACATAGTGTACCTTAGGCTCTTAATCACTTTTGAACTCGAGACTCATTTTCACTCGTTGAGCTTTAAGCTATGATCGGTGGCTACTCTGGTCACAATTGTCATTATCTGATTATGCATTCATGTATGGAATGTATGTACCATATCCACTCACATTATAAGCATTTAGGTCTTCACATTCACATTCAAGTAGCACTTCAATATCTCAATCCACATTCACATTCATCGGATCTTATGTCCGGAATCCACAATCAAACACATTCATTTCACATTTATTTATCATTCACAACATAACTTAAGCAAATAATAATTGAGAGAAACCGTCTAGGTTACTTACCAGTTGCTTCCAAAGCTAATGTCTGGAAGTTCAGGCAATGTCTGGAGGTTGACGTTCCAGTTATTCCTCTATATCAAACAACATACGCATATGTCACAATATGCACAATTAAAATTGTTCAATAATGCACATGTATGAAACAAATTATGTACAATGTATGTTCATGACAATCCCGGGTATTTATCCAACAATTTCATTACAAAATCATTCCCATATCAAAACTTATCTAAGTATAATTTATACTTAGGTTTATGCCTCACTAAAACCATTAAAATCACATTTCACTCTCACTGAATCACTTTAGATTTTTCCATGACACACTTTCGGTCTACTATTCACATTCAATCAGTAAGAGAAATTGATAAAATTTGGTCATACTCTCTTTTAGAAATGTGTTCCTCTATGTCTAATATTTCTATTGACACTAAAATCACTCAATTTGGCTCAGTAATGTGAAAGTTATACTACAAACATCTTTGGAATGTTCTTATACTAAGACAGTGCCCTACATTCAATTTCCATCCAAAATTTGAAATTCTTAACGACCGATTTAGAAATTGATATCTTCATACAATTTGTAGCCCTATGTCTTTAGTTTATGCCAAATCGAAAATTAGTCCATTTGAATAACTACAAAAAAAAGATATGATCAAAATAATAAACTATGTTTAGTGCAAAAAAAGTTCGCCGCGACGAACTCCTCCAGAGAGGAATTCTCACGAAAATTTTATAAGTTCGCCTTGACAAAACCCAAAGTTCGTAGCGCCAAACTTTACCCGAAAGAAATCCTCACTAAAATCTTTCAAGTTTATCGCGGTGAAGCAAGGAGTTTGCCGCGACAGATTTTCACAGACACAAACCCAATTTTCTAACTTTAGATCAGATTTTGAAACTCCTCCAAATAGAATTTAAATTCGACTTCTTTACAACAAATGTAGATATACATCTTTAGTTTAATCCAAATCAAGAATAATCTGATTTAGATAACTAAAGAGAAAGTTATATCTAAAAGACTAAGGCATACTCAATGGACATTTTCCAGCAAATTATCTTCAAACTTTTCAGATTTTTATACCTAACCTAACTTATACAAAGGTCACCATTTTCTACTTCCTTTACTCCTCATTTTCAACTTCATTTCATCTCAATAACATTCACTAACAAAGAATGACATAAATTGGATCATTAACCCAAAAACAAGATATGTTCATGTACCTATTTATCAACTCCCAATTCTCATTAAAACACCATTTTCACAACCAATCCATATTACAAACATATGTAGCATAACTCATAGTTTTCTTACTCCTCATACACAACATTAATCCTCCACAAAATAACTCCTAACCCATTATTTAGCATTTATGTGAAACCAAACCTCTCTATAGCTCATTACACATCAAGCATATATGTATAAGCAAAAAAAATCACAAACTCTTCATCATGCACAACACATACATACACAAGCACCCCTTTCATGCACTAACCTCTAAATACATCATAAATGCTCCATTTAACATTGCCAAAAGAAATAACATTAAACAAAACTTACTTGATTTATTTATCAATCTTCAAACTCTTCAAGAAAACAAAAAATACCTAACTTCAATACAACCCACGATCATCACCATTTTTAGGGTTGGAAGGTTAGGGTTTTTGGTGGGAATGAAAAAGAAAGCAAGGTGAAAGAGAAGCAAGAGATGAGCAAGCTAGGTTTAGTGTCTGAGGAGGTTAGCAACCAAATGACATGAAGAAGAAAAAGCTAGTCACGAAGGAGAAGAAGAAAAAGACCAAAACACAACTCCAATGGCTTTTAAAAGAGAAGCATCGTGAGAGGGAGCAAATAAAAATGGGCTTTAAATGTTTTTGTGGACTTGAGAAATTGATTGGCAAATGACATATGTCACTTTCCCTATGTCCAATTCTTATAACCTAAATCTAATTTCTATTCTAACTGTCTCCCAATTTTCAATGGCACTCGTAAATAAATTCTAAAGTCACTTATCAAAATTTCCATTGCCATTTGACAGCAATTTCTACTATCATTTATTAATAGTTTTGCCACTTGGCAAATTTTCCTAGTCCAAGAAAATACTCAACAATTTTAAAAATTTTCTCCAATAATTTCAAATTTTCTAAATCCACAAGTACACTCTCCAATTCAAATTTCAATACAAACTACCCTCAAATCTCAATAACAATCATAGTTATAAACAATTATACCTGGAATGTCAATGAATACATCTATAGTCATTTTTATGTGCAAAAATTTCACTATTCATGTAAATATGCATACCATATTATGCATGAACATGAAATACATTTTCTAATCTCTCATTAATCACTCATATTTACTATCATAACCTTCCCGTAAGTAATGGAATGTTACACCTCCACCCTAGCTTTGGTGTTTGGAGAGGAGGGTTTATCCATTATATTAGATTTTGCTTACCCCAGGAAGCTGAGTTATGGGGTTGGGGGTTTATTCGGGGTTGAATCTAGCTTAGGATATGGGTTATCGGAGGATTGAACAAGAAGTTGATTCCTTGGATATCATAAAATTTCTTCCCTCTTCAGGTTTGACGATATCCAATAATACTTCACTTATTCAAGCTATACAAGTTTTAATAGCCAAGCCCTGGACGGTTCGCATCTGCCATGTGTTTTGTGAAGGAAATCGTTACGAGGACTAGTTAGCTATTAATAAGAGTCATTTGGTTTTGGAGTTGCGTCTTTACAATCTCCTCTTTTGGGATGTCTTGTTATTCTCTTTGAAAATATGTGTGGGTTTTAACAGGGATATTGTTTAGGCTTTGTTTTTTCATTATTACTAAAAACAACTTAAAGAGTACTAAAAGTTAATGTTTTAAAGTGTTTTTAAACGTTGGTTTCTATACGACCAACCTAAGAGTTTGATTTGACTAACCTAACTTAAAAGCCAAAAAATATAATAATTTATTTGTAACCGAATAGGCTATTTGAGAGTTAATGAATTAATATAAATCGATTTCGCCTCTCCCACCTTACTATCTTTAATTATTATTGTTATTACATTATAATATACATATATAATTATATAATTATTCATTAAAATATGCAATTTACTCATTCTTTATTAATAATTA
>JANIHY010000001.1:1137391-1151713 GCA_027479065.1 Erythroxylum brevipes
TATTTTAATTAGTTATATTTTAATTAATTATAACAACTACACCCTTATATAACAATGATACCCATTCCTCTATATTAAGAGGGGAATGAGGTATTACCCAAAAATAGGTAATGAAAATAATAACTCTATAATGATACCCTCTTATTAAACTTAATCTTTCATTCTATATCTATTTCTTTTTTTTATACCCATCAAACAAGCACCCCCTAATTTAGTTCTTAATTTCTCTTATATGATTATAACACTCAGAAGAATTTTTGATGATCTTTTCAAACATAGTTGAAAAGATTTTTACTAAACTTTTTGAGCTTCTGATCACGGGTTTAAATAACGGAAACAATTTTTTGGTAAAGAGCAGAAAGGAAAGCCTGTGCACATTATTGACTCTCTTTAGACTCTCGCAAAGTGGAAAACTTTGTGTACCGAGTACGTTAAATTTTTTAAGGGAGGCTGGGGATATTAGAAAACTAATTTATCAAAGAATCAACTAATCTATGAAGGTAAGGTAATCTATGAAATCAATTGAGTGGAAAATAATAAGTCATCTGGTAATAAAGCCAGCATCAAGTCATGTTAGGAGATCAAGCTTGGCTCAAGAGAAAATGGTGCCTATTGTAACATAAATTTTTCTTGTAACCTTTTATTTTCTTTTTATAATTCAATAGAAAGCTCAAAATTGCATATCATGCTAAATTGATTTTTAGAGATAAGTTTATGTACCACTAAATCTTCCTAGACCTGTGTCTCAAAAGGATTTCTAATGGAATTGTTATTACATCACTTAAATGTTAAAAAATATGTTTATTTTCAAGAAACAACCTCCTAAATTTTTGTTCTTTAAATTTGAGAAAATTATAATATCTTATTTTTCATTAAATGCATCTTTTCTTTAGTACTAATAAGTATAAACAAAGGAATTGAATATATACAACTGCATTATCTTATTAACAAAGAACTTAATTCTTTTTTTAATTTGTTGAACCTGCCTTTAAGGTACCTATATAATGCATTTATTATATTTAAGGATGACTGTATTCTCTTATTAACGAAGAACTTAATTCTTTTTTTAATTTGTTGTACCTGCCTTTAAGGTAGCTATATAATGCATCTCTTATATTTAAGGATGACAAAACTAACCGAAGCTCAATTCTCTTATTAACGAAGAACTTAATTCTTTTTTTAATTTGTTGTACTTGCCTTTAAGGTACCTATATAATGCATTTACTGTATTTAAGGATGACAAAACTAACCCGAAGCTCAATTATTTTAAGCAAAATGAGAAAAAGTTAGGTATCGAATAAGCTGAGCTTGGACAACTTAGATTCGATTCTAATTAAAAAAAAAGAAGAAAACTTACAATTTTAATATTTGAAAAATTATTTTAAAAATTTGGCAGGGCTAACCCATGCCATCCTTAATTATATTTTAAAATTTTTGATATCCTTTTAGTTAACTCTTCATTTTAGGGCAAAAAAAAAAAAAAACTAAAACTCACTCTGGAAATTCTCTGTTTAGTTTTAAATTATTAAATATCCTTTAAGGATCGTTCTGTTTTGGAAAAATCTTAAAAATCAATATAAAACTTCATCGTTTAGGTTTAAATTCCTCAACTTCCTTGTAGGTATCTCTTAATTTTGGGATAACTCTCTATATCAACGCATCTCCATTTTGGGATACAACTATAAAACCTCATATAACAATTTAAGACTTCCACGATTAGCTTTAAATGCCTCAATATCCCTTTTAAGTATCTCTTTATTTGAAAAACCACAATATACCAATCAAGGACTTACTCATTTTGTTTTAAAAGCCTCTAGGTATGTCTTTATTTTAGGAAAATTATATACACCAATCTCACAATTCCCTATTTAATTTTAAATTACTAGATATCCCTTTAGATATCTATAATATGGATGACCTTGAGGCCAATTAAGTGCTTTCAATTCTCATGTGTTGCAACTTAATTTCTCAACTAATTGTTTAATGAAATTCCAATAAACAACTTATATGCACTTCACCTAGTAATTCTACCAAGTATCTTCTAAACACTCCATTGGAACATAGATGGTGGCTATTTAATTGCCACACTTGAGTGCTTAGATAATTTAATTTGATAGGATACAAATGCAAGGATAGTTAGTGGAAAGTCACAAACTAATATGCACCAAAATTTGGACAAGAGAACTAATGAAAGTCTCACTTATCTCTTTGATACATTTTAATGAACATATTATAAGCATTTGCTTTTGAGACAATTTTGGGGAAGAAATAATATGAACTTAGAACATATGTAGAGAATATTTATAGATGTCTTATAATGCCCTCAAAGGGTGTGACTCGATGGTTGAGAGCGGGGCTTGACTTTGATTAGGTCCCAGGTTCGATTCCATGCTAGCCCCTCTTGTAAGAGCCTGGGGCAGCCGGGGTTTTACCTGTAGATGGAGAACTAATCGGGCCTTCAATGATGAGGTGCGCTCGCTTGGCCCGCCTGTGAGGTGGTGCGCCAGTTGGACCCTCAGAGATGTGTGTCCGCTTGGCCTGCTTACGAGGTTTCCTCGAATTAAAAAAAAAGTCTTATAATAAATATTATATGGAAGAAATCAAAGAATTCATTAAAAGAATTGAATTGACAAGTACACTCTTATTTATAACTTGCATTGCTGGATTAAGAAAACATTGATAGCTTATTAAGTGACCTATTAACTGTGCTCCCATCTCAGAAGGCAATGGAATCTATAGTTCTAGCTTTTTACTGAAATCAACCGTGTTGTTGTATCTTATTTTGTTTGACACTCATTGTATTGTTCCTTTTTGATGCAATTTATGGTTATTAATGAATTCTTTATTTAAATTAAAAAAAAGATTCAATGAGGTCTAGAATAGGGCTATAACTAACACTTTTGTTAGCCTAAAGCATACATATAGTGCAGTCCATTACATATAAAGCAAATGACATTATGTTAAACAAAATTTTGATAGGACTTACTATGTTTATCTTTCTCATTATACCTAATGGAATTCTCTTCTACAACCTGGTTATTCCCATTACTATTAAAGAGCTTTTCCTTGTCTCTATTCGGTTATAAATCCACCAACCCATCTATAAGAGCAATGGACTAGGAAGGTTTTGGACATCTTACCTCTGCAATTTAATTTTCCCCAATATTAGATTACCGATAGAAAGTTGAGTAGCTTGTCTTCATTTAATAAGTTATGAATAGCTAACGTTTAAAAGCTAAATGCCTTACTAATGTAAGATAGCTTTCCTTGCTAGTTAGGAGATCTTGTAAGGCAAGAATTACTCCTAGTTCCTCTCAAATGTCTTGATTCATGGACATATTAAACCAGTTGAAGTTAGACTAAGTTCGAAACTTCTTGGAAAGGCCAAAGTTTGAACTAGATTAGGACTTGAATCACGAGTATGAACCCGAACTAGTTTTGAGTGACCTAAAGTTCAATTGAGCTTTAAGATTTTTTTGGTTAACTCACGAGGTATTTTAGGAGGGTCTTAATTATGAGAAGGTGCCTTTAAGTCATCCACTCCTAAATTAATTCTCGCTCGCACCGGGTCAACCCGTAAGGGGTAAAGTGTTGGCCAAATAAATTTCTCCATTCTCATGACTCAAACTCGAGACCTTTGATTAAAGGATGAGAATACTGAACCACTCACACCAATCTTAGTTGACTTTGGCTTTAAGATTTTAAGTTTGATCAGAACTTAATGGTTGTTTAATTAAATATATATTTTAATTTTTTTAAAAAAATCAAGTTGAGTGGGCCAAATCCGATATACCTTGCGATTCGTATATGAGTTTAGTGGTGAGCCATTATGGACTTTTGACTATCTAACCTTGTCCAGGTCACCAGCCACATCAGCCACTTACTGTACACGCATGTGTCACGTCATCCTTCAACAGTGATAGTGCGGGGCCTACATTATCTATCTCCTCCTTGAAATTGTCACTAAAAGACTCTCTCTCACTTCACGTAGCAGCAGTAGCCATGGAAGCTCCACTCTCACTTGCAAAGGAGACGACGTTTACCTTTCCGTCTCCGATCCTAAGAAAACCACTTCTCTTCTTGAAGAATCCTACTCTTCCTTTGCTCGCTCTCTCTCCCTCTCGCGCCCTCAATCTTTCTCGGAAGGTTCATTTTGCTTAACGCTTTCGTTTTTATGTGAATGTTTTGGTTCGTGTGATTCGGATTTGGCGATGTTTCTGTTAGGTGGCTGTGGAAGCGGTTAGGTTCGATGGTCCGGTGATGGATGTTAAGGAGTTGGAGAACGAGGAATGTGACTTGGTGGTAGAAACGTGCGTTACTCAGACTCTTCCTCCTGCCGTGACGCTGAAGCGTGGCCTCGAGAGCATTCACGAGGCTGTGGAGAATCTGAAGATGAATCCTCCTTGTTCGAGCAGTGGCATCTTGAGATTTCAGGTTCAGTTTCGTGATCTAAATTTCTTTGTTTTGGAAGTTCGTCGAACTGGTTGGTGCAAAATGTGCGCGAAGATCAGTGTTCTTTTGTTTCTAGTTTTCGTTTATCAGTTAGTTTTATTAGTACTTATGTTCTTCTATTTTGAGTGACGGGTTGCAGATTGCGGTGCCTCCGAGTGCGAAAGCTTTGGATTGGTTCTGCTGCCAACCAGAGTTGGTTGGAGTGTTTCCTCAGTTTTTTCTTTCCAAAAGTACGGAGAATTCTTCGTGTAAAGCACTCTACTTGAATGGAAGGCGTGGTGTGTTTGGAATTGGGACTGCAATTTACTTTTTGCCCTCTTCTTGTATCTCAGAGAGTTCAATTAGAAGGTTGACCTCTTCTTCTCATTTGTGTTTTCATTTCTGGTAGTTATTTTTTCACGTGGCTATTTAATGCTATATTAATCAAACTATGTTCTTGAACTCTTGATGAATCTTTTTTCGGTTTCCTTAATCCTTTTGAAACAGAATGCTTCATGTTTCCTTGACATTCATGGGCATGGTATTATGTGGAACATGGCTTTCTGTGTTTTCTGGGGGAAATGCTAAAGGATGGATGTATAGTTTGTCTGCAGATATCTCTCAAGTGGTTCAATCGTTATAAGAACTTATGGTTTTGTGGATGTTGATTTGGACACAGAGTATTCTTCAATCAAGCGTGTGGCTGGTTCTTTTTACTTTTTTATTCCAGAGGTACACTTATGTTAAATTGCTCATCTTCCGTTATGAAAATTCTGATTGCTTTTACAGTTATCTTTCTATCAGTTTTACAGTATCTTAGTGGTTGCTCTTGTGCTGGCACTTTATCCTCTTGTGGAAGTTGAGAACACAAGTGAACTCTAGTGGCTGCTAAATTGATTTGGTTTCAACAGATTGAATTAGATGAGCATGAAGATGTCTCCATTTTAGCAGTGACATTGGCTTGGGATGACAATTACTCATGTACATTCAAACAGGCAATTCTATCTTTTGAGTTGACATTTAACCAGGTAATTTCTGCTGTATAAAGTCATTTTCACTTGTGAAGTTTTCTCCATTTATCTTTTATCTGTATCATTCACAGTTGAAGTAGCTTTCTCATTCCAAATCACTGCTCATGTGATGATTTGACTTGAAGAAATTGCAGACATTGAATCATGGTTCAGCTAGTGGTGCATTTATTTTCATTTGTTTATTTGGTTACTCATACTGAAATTTGGGTAATGCCATCTGATTAAACTCCAATGTTACACCAAGATGTCTCGTCTCTTACCCTTCTATATTGTTGTTGAATGACCTTTTAGCTGGTTTTTATGGTTAAATTGTTACAGATCAGGTGTCAATTTCACTCTTCTGTAAAATCTGGTCTCCAAAAGCTCAATTTGGCAGAGAATGAGAGTTCTCAAACGGTAAAATTTCCACCATGTTGACTACATGATGTGAAAGCAAGCTGTTTTTCTTAACTCGATGCTATAAGGACTCTAGAGCATATAGTTTCATTTTTGCTCGTTGCTGTTTTAAAATTGGCTTGTATGATGTGGATGAATGAACGAACTGTTGGATCAGGTATAAGCTGTGACCTCTTATCTGACGCTGTATAATTGGTTGAGTTTGTATTGTCGTTAGGTGACTTGCAAGGTGGTGTGTATTAACTATGGGAAACCCAAATAGGGGGGCAAAAAAAGTTTCTAACTAGAGAAGTTAAGATTGAATGTTTTATTGACCAAAAAGACATTGTTTGGCCATATCCATGAAAGCATTTTTGATTGCAAGTATAAAATGGTTGCATGTTCTCATCAAATGTAAAAATTTTCAGGTAAGGATGAGGTCTCTATTGCTGGACCGTAAGGATTACCCTGTCGACCCCTTTGAACTGGTATTCCCTTTTTCCTTGTAATTATTCCTCCATGTTTACAATCCTCAACTTTCATTACCAAATATCCTTAGTATTTTTATTTGAGCTTGACAGTGATAAAATGCAGCTATTTTGTATTACTGGACCATCTCTGTGTTCTTATTCAACTCTTTTTTTGCAGAAGACTACAATTGCTGATCAATTTTGTTTCAGACTTTCACCAAGCAATTGTGTTTCCTGTAACATGGTATGCCATCTTTATGTAGTTAAATGTTGAAGTAAATGTGTACGCAACATTCTTTTCTTTCTCCACCATCCTCTAGCGCTAAAAATGCTAGCACTGTAATCTGTATGTTGAAGATGATATAATTAACTATATACTATACTGCTTATTTGTTTGCATGCAGTCCTAGGTCCTTTTGTATTTTATTCTTGCGTTTCATGGGTAATATTTGTCAGAAAATGAAATGAAAATGGAAAAGAACAAGAATCGGGAAGCCATTGAGCTTCTTGGCCTGAACTAGAATTCTGCAGCTCTTTATTAAGCATGCAACATGGAAAAGAAGATTAGATTCCATATGAACTATCTATGGTACTAATTGGACTTTCTCAACTGATTGTGAACTAACATTTAGGAAATACCTAAAGTGTAATTTGTACAATGATTGTTCAAGTTGTATTTCTCTTTTGACTACCAGTTGGATCATGCCGGTGAAAAAAGTTGCTCCCTTCAAGATCAGGCAAACGTTAACATTCTTTGGGCATCACTGATAGTAGAAGAATGTACTCGACTAGGCTTAACGGTGAGATCAAGAATCATTTATTTGATTATATAATGCTTTTGGTATATCTGCCTGATAACGCTTTATTCAGTACTTTTGTTTAGCTCCAGGATCAAGATCATCACCTCTTGCAATCGCTGCTTCCACTCATCCCCTAACAACATGTATTCCTTGCTTTGATGAACGCTCACTTGCATTTCATGCTGTTGGTTTTGCAAGAGGATCTTATAAACCAGCAGTCATTATAACTACATCAGGAACTGCAGTTTCAAATCTTTTTCCTGCTGTGAGTTCTGAATTTGTATTACAATGTCCAAATTGAAATTTCATTTCAACACCTTGTGTTATTTATTTGCATAGTTCTCTCAGAAACTTGATATGTATTGATGACTATTGATGACTGGCATCTTGCAGGTTGTAGAAGCCAGTCAGGATTTTATGCCTCTGCTATTGCTTACTGCAGATCGGCCTCCAGAGCTTCAGGAAGCTGGTGCTAACCAATCAATCAATCAAGTACTCATATTTATAACTTATGATTGGTTATACTCAATACTTCTTTCTTTTGTTTCATTTGTTACTTGTTCCAGTTACTCGGCTAAAATGCTTACAACTCATGCTACATTTGTGTATCAGGTGAACCACTATGGCTCATTTGTGAGGTTCTTCTTCAGCCTTCCTGCACCTACTGATAATGTTTCTGCGCGGATGGTTTTGACAACGGTTGACCTTGCTGTATATCAAGCAACATCTTTACCATATGGTCCTGTTCATATCAACTGCACTTTTAGGGAGCCCCTGCATGATGCTCCAAAGGAATGGACTACTGAGTGCTTGAAGGGGTTGGATGTTTGGATGTCTGGCACTCAACCATTCACTAGATACATCAAAATGCAGGACTATTCTGCTTGTTGTAATGATCATGCTGACAGTTCATTGTTCGAGGTTGTTCAAATCATTCAACAGAGTAAGCAAGGGCTATTACTTCTTGGTGGACTTCATACTGAGGATGACATATGGGCAGCTCTTCTCTTGGCTAAACATCTTAATTGGCCTGTTGTAGCTGACATCTTGTCAGGTTTACGGTTAAGAAAGCTTTTGTCTTCTTCTACTGAGCTTCAAGGAAATATTTTATTTGTTGATCATCTAGACCATGCCTTACTTTACAATTCTGTCAGGGATTGGATGCAAATTGACGTAATTATACAGGTATAAGTTGGTTAGTGTTGATTTCATATTTTTCAAAAGTTCTGAACTGCATATTCTAGATGATTTTAATTGTTTCTAATGTCCAAGACAGATGAGCTTTTGTTTCCTATTAGTTTGACTGGTTAATTCAGGACTGACTTCAATATTAATTATATGAGCAATTTTGTTATGTTAGATCAGAAAGCCCTTCGATCTAGGTTTGAGTTGAAAAATATAATACTGGACTGCTTTAGTTATTGAATATACCTATTTCTGGCTACTCCTCCACTTGGAACAGTTACCTGATAAGTTGGTCATTGTTAAAACATGTGGTTATCTTATTGGAGGAAGGTAAAGAGGATATCATAATACATTAAGTTGTAGTCTTTATATATTCTAAAACACTATGTTGAAATCGATGGTTTATTGTTCATTGTCTTTCTACACTGAATGGTGGGCAGATTGGAAGTCGGATAACAAGTAAAAGTGTTTCAAAAATGCTGGAGGAATGTTATCCATATTCCTATATCATGGTTGATAATCATACATCTCGTCATGATCCATCACACCTTGTGACACATAGGGTTCAAGGCTCCATCCTTCAATTTGCTGACAGTTTGTTAAAAATTCAATTTCCACCTTTGAGCGCCAAATGGTCTGATTTCCTGCAATCATTGGACATGATGGTACTTTGTCTTGCTCTCTTGATACTTCTTTTAGCTAATTTAGTTATTTTGTTCTTTAAGCTTAAATGCTAGTTTGATTAAAGTGGCCATTTGTTTTGTTACTATGGTTGGTATATTCCTTTCTGACTTTGTCTAGTGTCTCAATTCATGATTTATCAAATGTCTGAATGCAGTTGATAATCACCAAAATGTGGAATGCAGTTAATCATGATAACATCTTGTAGAAACTTGTCATGAGACCTAAAATTTGCCTTAGGATGATACTCCACTGAATGGAGAGTGAACAAAATATTTTGACCGGAGGTTTCTGTCTGAAAGTCTGGCTTTGAAATATTCCAGCTCTTCGTTAGTCGGTTTGATGCATTTTTGCTTTCCTTCCCTCTAATTTCTCAAAAAAGAAAAGATGTTACTTCATGATACGTTGCCTTTTTTAGATGTATAATCGAAAGACCTTTTTTGCATGTAAGATGGGTTCTTTCTTTATCCACTGAGAAGGTGGTTGAAGAACTTCTGTTTGCATTTAGTCATATCTTGATCCGCTAATTTCTGATCTAATTTCTGGAATTGTTTGTAGTTTTTTACAATCTCTTATCCTCTCCTGCAGATTTCGTGGGATATGGCATTTCAAATTCTTACTGAGAACTCTTTAACTGAGCCTTATGTTGCAAATGCAATCTCAAATTCACTTTCAGCTGAGTCTGCTCTCTTTATTGGGAACAGTATGGCTATACGCGATGCAGATATGTATGGATTTAACTGGAAAAATCATTGCTATAGAGTTTCGGATATCATGGTAAATTTGAACCTACCCTGCCACTGGGTACGAGTGGCTGGAAACAGGGGAGCCAGTGGTATTGATGGTTTGCTTAGTTCAGCGATTGGTTTTGCTGTTGGGTGCGGCAAACGAGTGAGTCTCTAAGATACTTTGTTTCTAGCAAAATTGTGTTAGAAATCTCTTTTTCTATATGCAAGTTTTACTTTGCTAGTTGTAGGGAAATACTGTTCTTTTCTCTTTCTAGAAAAGTAAATAATTGGTCACTAGTGGGCCTTTAAATCTTAGGCTTAAACTTTTGCATCAAATGGATTTCGTACAAGAAAAGTAAGTTTAAATCTCCTCATTGGTTGTTACAATAGTGTATTCAAATTCCATGATAAGTATATTGGTTCATAATTGTCTATAATTGTTCTTAGGTACTTTGTGTAATCGGAGATATTTCTTTCCTTCATGATACGAATGGCTTAGCAATTTTAAATCAAAGGTAAACCATGAGTATTGGGTTGAGGACTTGTACACCTGATTTCCTCTCTTCAAATAGTCTTTAATCTACCACTCATTTTGTGAAGGATGTTGCGCAAACCAATGACAATACTTGTGATAAACAACAAAGGTGGAGCAATCTTCAGCCTCCTTCCTATTGCAGATAGAACTGATCCCAAGATACTGAATCAATACTTCTACACATCCCATAACATTTCAATTCACAACTTGTGTATTGCACATGGGTATAAATATAAATTCATGCTTATATTTTATACAAGTTCTGATGTGGCCAAATGTGTTGCCTGCTTATCTTGCTCTTTTATTGTGCAATCTTTTTGCCTACTATTTGATTGACTCTCTTAAGGTGATAGTTACCTAAATTTGCCATGAAATGGTAGCTTCCTTAGTTGAGCAGATCCTACATTGCATATTTCTTATTTAGAAACTAGGGCTGGTACGTGAAAAATTACAATAATTAGATTTGAGTGCTCTGACATTGTATACAAAGCTAGTGCATCTGTGCTGTGCATTTTCTATAATTGGACATACAGCATTTTGTTTAACATGGTTACTGTTTTTAACTGCTCCCCCTTATACTCCATTAAATCTAATTTAATAAACTGCAGCATCAGACATTTACATGTGTTGACAAAATCAGATCTACAAGATGCTTTACTTGCGTCTGACGAAGAGAAGACAGACACTATAATTGAAGTGCATAGCTGCATTGACGATAATTTGGCATTTCACAGGTTGTTAGGTTTGTCCTAGTGTTTGGCTTTGAAAGTTGCATTCCTGCTTTGCGTGGTCTGCTGACCAATTATCCCTGTCAATATCAGTTTCTTAAGGAAGTCTGCACACAGAGCGGCAGACCACGCTTTAAGTTTTCTTTCAGGAATTTTTGCTTCAAATCCTATGTCAAGTGGCTTCTGTCAGTTCACGATCCATGAATTGCAGTATTCTATATACAGGTTAGGTTTTATTTACAGTGCTGTAGGTTGCTTTCTCCTTATTGATCTTTTGCAGTTTACTTCTCCCAAATGTGGGTGTGACAGAATTCAACTTTGTGCTCCCCCTACTTCTGGTCCCGTTGACCGTAAGCAGCACAAGTTCTATAGAAAGGGTTATATTTTATCTGTGTGCCTTCAAGATGGGAGTGTTGGTTATGGTGAGGTTGGTATTTAGTTAGATATTTCGTTCTCCTAAAGACCAATAGCTCTATATGTATTCTAACACAAGTATCATTTAACTGATTGAACAGGTTGCACCTCTTGAAATCCACAAAGAAAACCTACTGGATGTGGAAGAGCAACTTCGATTTCTTGTTCATGTGCTTGAAGGAGCTGAGATTAGTTTTTCCCTTCCTCTGCTTAATGGATCATTTGCTTCTTGGATATGGAACAATTTAGGCATCATGGTAGGTTATTCCAATATATATATATATATATATAATCTGTATACCTGAGTAGTTGCTCTTAGAGAAGACCAAAATAGGAAAGTTGCTTTCTCTACTTCTCAGTGTCTTGTTTCACTTTTCTATGACCAAGTTAAACAGAAACATCACTATTATACAGGCATGCTCACTATTTCCAAGTGTCAGATGTGGTCTTGAAATGGCTCTCCTAAATGCAATAGCAGTAAAGCAGAATTCCAGCTTGTTACATGTACTTCAACCCCAGAAAATGAAAGAAGAAAGTAATGAAAGATCATCAAATGTTAGGATATGTGCTCTCATTGATTCAAGTGGGACTCCGGCTGAGGTTGCTCATGTTGCTTCCTCTCTTATCGAAGAAGGATTCACAGCTTTGAAGCTTAAAGTAAGTTTTGGGAGTGGAACTGGACTAGTAATAACTACTAAATGTATACCATCTACTTTTCTTTCTGAATGATCTTGGTTTTGTTCACAAAAGCCTACAATACCACGTGGAACAGGTGGGACGTAGACTGGATCCAGTTGAAGATGCTATGGTGATACAAGAAGTCAGGAAAAAGGTTGGGAGGAAGGTTGAAATTCGTGCGGATGCCAATAGAAAGTGGAGTTATGAAGATGCTATTCAGTTCGGTGCTCTTGTGAAAGACTGTGACCTGCAATATGTTGAGGTGTGAGGTTTCTCTCCTATAATTTTCAGCTTGTGTATCCTTGTATCCGTTTGGCAATAGTTTACAGCAATATATTGACTTTATTCTGCTATATATAACTTTGTATCACAGTTGATGTGTAACTATGTTCTTTGTCATAATTCTTTAAGAAGGGGAAAATTGAAAAGGAAATAAGGAGTTTTTTTCATTTTCTTTTCAGTCTTTTATAAACTATTGTCACAATAATGCCTATCCATATAAAAGAAGAATCCTTTGATACTCTTTTTTATTGACAATTTAAACATTTCAGGAACCTGTACAGGATGAAAATGACATCATAAACTACTGTGAAGAAACCGGTTTACCTGTCGCTCTAGATGAAACTATTGACAATCTCAAAGAAGATCCTCTTAAAATGCTTGTGAAATATGCACATCCTGGAATAGTTGCTGTGGTAAGTTGTGCTGAATATTCTCTTAGTTTTGATCTGCATGCATGTTGTAATACCATCTAATGAGCTTTAAAAGCTTTTACAGTGAATGATGTACTAAGATGAGTCGCTCTGTTAGTTGTATGATGTGGATTCATGGATTCAACTACATCAGAATGTTACATGGTAATGGTAACTATTTAGAACATGAATCGATTTTGATCTCATTGATAATAACACTAATCATTAGTCCACTCTATTAAGTGTGGCTCATGGTCCAAGTTTGGAGAGTGCTGCTGGTATTGAACTGCTTTCTATTATTCAGTTCTTAATTTGTCTAGGTGATTTTCCTCAAGAACGGCATTCTATCACCATGAACATGATGAGAATGATAGTAAAAGTCGTGGAAAACATATTCCTTCTTGCTTCACTTCCTAGATGGGAATCAGGACCTGAAATAATCAAAACTATCACTGAATCTTTCAGCTGGTGAAAGCATATTCTTTCATGACATGACCACTAATTTATCAGTTAAGATTTTGTATTTTTATTCTAGCAAGATCTTTCCTCAAAGTACTGCAGTTACTACAGAATAACTTGTAGTGTTATTCCTGATTTTCTTCTTGCTTCACTTCCTAGATGGGAATCAGAAGGACCTGAAATAATCAAAACTATCACTAAATCTTTCAGCTGGAGAAAGCATATTCTTTCATGACATAACCACATATTTATCAGTTCAGATTTTTTATATTTATTCTAGCAAGATCTGTCCTCAAAGTACTGCAGTTACTGCAGAATAATTTGTAATGTTATTCCTGATTTTCTTCTTGCTTCACTTCCTAGATGGGAATCAGAAGGACCTGAAATAATCAAAATTATCACTAAATCTTTCAGCCAGAGAAAGCATATTCTTTCACGACATGAACACAAATTTATCAGTTAAAATTTTTTATTTTTATTCTAGCAAGATCTGTCCTCAAAGTACTGCAGTTACTGCATAATAACTTGTTAGTGTTATTCCTGATTTAATTTGTATGTTGGTGTTTCCAGGTCATTAAGCCAAGTGTTGTTGGTGGATTTGAAAAATCAGCATTAATTGCAAGATGGGCGCAACAGAAAGGAAAGATTGCTGTCATAAGTGCATCGTTTGAAAGTGGCTTGAGTTTGTCCACTTACATTCTATTCTCCGTTTACCTGGAGCTACAGAATGCAAGTATATGCACACTAATAAGTCGTGAACTAGGCCCATCTGTTGCCCATGGTCTTGGAACTTTCAAATGGCTTAAGGAAGATGTGGCATCTGAACCTCTTGCTTTTAGTCGTGACCCTCATAATGGTTGCATGGGAGCATCTGTTGGTGATGCCATTCAGTTTCTGCAGAAGTTTCAACTCAACCAGAATGTTATTCACAAATCTTTTATCAGGGAGGAAGTTCAAAGATATTATTTTACAGTGAACATGAAAGGTTTCTCTTTTTCCATCAAAGTGCACCAGGTTGGGCAGAAAAGAGATGCAAGTACTCAAAAGGTTCCTTTTGCCACAAGACTGTGCCTTTGAACGTACTTGATATCAGTATATATATATACATACATATA
>JANIHY010000001.1:1195720-1206152 GCA_027479065.1 Erythroxylum brevipes
ATTATATTTTTAAAATTTTAATTATATTTAAATTTTAATTAATTAATAACAATTAAATTTTTTACACTTTAATTCTCTTACCTTGTAGGTTTAATTTCTGGTCGTGTTTTTACACCATTGCATAATTATTGAAATCCATTTGTAACATTATCAAGCAACAACTAGACTTGATATTTTTGGGCTGACTCAAATTATAAAGTTCGAATTGATCATATTTCGGGTTATGTTTGAAATTGAGAGGTTTGTCGATGGATCGTGGCCTTGAATTCAGTTTGAAATTTTTTTAAGATTGATTAACATTAGGATTAGATTTAAGTTTTGATTAATTTGGGTATAAGACTTGTATAAAAGTCTGATTGTGACCCAAAACTTGAAAAAAAAACCTAAATTTTAATTAAATTTTATGTCAAATTCAAACTTTAAAAAATCAAATATAAAACTCCAGTCTAATTTTATCATTATTCGTATAAATATAATATAAGAATAAACATTATTTTTATGATCGAGAAAGTAGGCCCGATTATTTTAAAAATTAAAAAGTTAAAATAATACCGTATTTTGCAAAACGATATCATGTTGTTAATACTTATCAAGTCTTAGGTTGAGATGAGTCCTAAAGTTGATCAACTTGAACCTAACTTGTTAATCTTGAGTTAAGCCGGAGCCGAGAGCTTACCTTTTGCTATCATTAGTTGGGATGAAAATATAAACCTTTTGAAGATTATAATTTTGAGGGGGTATACATAGTTTTCAATAATTTTTAAAAATTATTTATGAATCCATATATATATATATATTTTTTTAAAATTATTTATTTTGTAAATTAGATTTCTATTTCTCCATTTTCCATATTCGGGAAATAAAATGCATACTTTCCCGCCAAAAGTAAGCAGAAACAGAGTCATAGATGTTCCGTTGCTCTAACCATTTCGCTTCTCTGCTCAAGCACTGCATAGAGACGCGAAATCTAGCTCAAATCAAGAAGCTCCATTGCCTCATCATCAAGACCTTTGCGGATGCTGAACCTTTTCTTTACAACAACCTTATCAGCGTTTATGGTGGGTTGGGCAATCTTAGTTATGCACGCTATGTGTTCGATATTATGCCGGAACGAAACATTTTCTCGTGGAATGCTATTCTTTCCGCTTATTCGAAATCTGGGTTTCTCTCAAAAATGGAAGAGATCTTCAATGTCATGCCCACCCGAGACGTGGTCTCTTGGAACTCACTTCTTTCGGGCTACGTGTGCTATGGCTCTTTTTTCGAGGCTGTTAGGACCTATAACTTGATGTTCAGAGAAGGGGTTGTTAATTTGAATAGGATAACGTTTACGGCTATGCTTGTGGTGGCGTCAAATCAAGGATGTGTTGTTTTAGGTAGACAGGTTCATGGGCATGTTGTGAAATTTGGACTTTGTGGTAATGGGAACGTTGCGGGTTCTTTGTTAGATATGTATGCAAAAGTGGGGTTCGTTTATGAGGCAAAACATGTTTTCGATGAGGCTTCTTACAGGAATGTGGTAATGCATAATAAAATGATAGCAGGGTTCTTGCGCTATGGGATGGTAGAGGACTCAAAGAGGGTGTTTGAAGGTATGGAGGAAAGAGATTCTGTTTCATGGACGACAATGATTACAGGGCTTGTACAAAATGGAATGAAGAGAGAAGCTATTGATTTGTTTAGGGAGATGAGGCTAGAAAGATTGTCAATCGATCAGTATACATTTGGCAGCGTGTTGACTGCTTGTGGGGGGATGATGGCCTTGAGAGAGGGCAAGCAAGTCCATGCTTTCATAATCAGGAGTGATTATCAGCATAATGTCTTTGCTGGTAGTGCTCTTGTTGATATGTACTGTAAGTGTAGAAGCATACAAAATGCTGAAGGAGTTTTTGATAGAATGAAACAAAAGAATGTTGTGTCGTGGACTGCTATGTTAGTAGGTTATGGCCAGAATGGATTCAGTGAAGACGCTGTTGGGCTTTTCATTGACATGCAGAGAAATGGGATTGATCCTGATGATTTTACTCTTGGAAGTGTAATTAGCTCTTGTGCAAACCTGGCAAGCTTAGAAGAGGGCATGCAATTTCATGGTCAAGCACTGAGTTCTGGCTTAATTAGATTTATAACCGTCTGCAATGCACTTGTTACTCTATATGGAAAATGTGGAAGCATAGAAGATGCTCATCAGCTATTTGAAGAGATGAATTTCAGGGATGAAGTCTCTTGGACTGCATTAGTTGCTGGGTATGCTCAATTTGGAAAAGCCAAAGAGACAATTGACTTGTTTGAAAGGATGCTGGACAATGGTTTGGAACCTGATGCAGTTACTTTCATTGGAGTTCTTTCAGCTTGCAGTAGAGCTGGGATGGTGGAGAAAGGCCAACGGTATTTTGATGCAATGGTAAATGAACATGGTATAGCTCCAGCCTCTGATCACTACACATGTATGATTGATCTATTCAGTAGAGCTGGAAAGTTAGAAGATGCCAAAAGTTTCATCAATACGATGCCTTTCCATCCTGATGCAATTGGTTGGGCCACTTTACTGAGCTCTTGCAGAATTCATGGAAACATGGAAATAGGGAAGTGGGCAGCTGAATCTCTGCTAGAACTAGAGCCCCAGAACCCTGCAGGCTACATTTTACTATCAAGCATCTATGCTGCGAAAGGGAAATGGAGCCACGTGGCTCAACTCAGGAGAGGAATGAGAGAAATTGGAGCCAGAAAAGATCCAGGATGTAGTTGGATCAAATATAAAAACCAAGTCCACATTTTCTCAGTAGATGACCGGTCAAGTCCATTTTCTGATCAAATATATGGTAAGCTGCAAGAATTGAACCAGAAAATGGTAGAGGAGGGATATGTGCCAGATCCAAGTTCTGTTCACCATAATGTTGAGGAGTCAGAGAAGATCAAGATGCTTAATCACCATAGTGAGAAGCTTGCAATTGCATTTGGATTGATATTTGTTCCTTCAAGCCTTCCAGTACGAGTAGTTAAAAATCTAAGGGTATGTGGAGATTGTCACAACGCAACTAAATATATTTCTAAAATCACTCAGAGGGAGATACTCGTCAGGGACGCTGTCCGATTCCATTTGTTTAAAGATGGATCATGTTCTTGCGGAGATTTCTGGTGATACCAGGCTGCTGCTGAGGATACTAGGATTTCAAATTTTCTAGGGCCAATTACTGGACTCAAGAATAGAGTGGAAAGTCATTCTCTGCTTCACGGGCATAACAGTGGACCACAACCTTAAATTATTAAAGTAAATGGAAAACAGCAAGGATTTAAGCTCAAGTTACGGCCTTGATCTCTATCTCTAGCTCCCACCTTGAAAAATCTTGGCATGCTAGTGAGTATCATGTCAGCTGTGTTTCATGTACTTCTATCAGCCCTTACAACATGTTCGTCCTCCTATTTACTGGCTTTGCCTTAATGATTTTTTAGTACACTTATAATCTTTTTCTTACTTCAACATTTTATGTCATAAGAGATCTGTTTTTAATGGACATGTGGGAAAATGCAGTAGGTCTAAGATTTTATACTGATTGTAGTGAGGGTTAATAGTTAACAAAAGATCATGAAACACTTTATGAATATGGATCTGTGCATTGACTTGATATGAAAGATATAATTGAATGAAGAACACACTGTAAAAGCAGTTGTTTTGACTGTTTATGATACATGAGAAGTAAATCTGAAGATCTATTAGTCTTGTTGTAGATAATCATTCATAATCTCTTGATATTCCAATGGACTTCTCTTGATTTTGTTGCTGGTTCTGCATCAGGTTCAAGACATGTTATATCAGAAATGCACACATTATTGTGTTCAGCATGTGCATAGAGAAGCTTAGGAGAATTACCTGCAATTGACTACAAATTCCGATTATTTCTTCTAAAGGAGCCCAATCACCAAAGTTTCTCTCTACGAATTGATAGGCAATGCCACTCTTGCCGCTTCCAACAATAAAAAGTCCACCCTTTATTTCTCCTTCTCCTTTGAAGTTTTGCTCTATCCCCAGTGCTTTAGCACGCTTGTAATTTGCAATAGCTCGTGGGTTGAATAGAAATCCTGATAAGAATTTGTCTTTGAGAAGTTGTCCACCACCAAGAGCTTTAAAGAATTCCATATTCCTGTCAAATAGTACAACACCACCCCAATATCGAGGCCAGAAGTCTTGTACCTGTATGGCAATGGTAAGTATCAATGGAAGGAGTTGATTGTAGTCCAAACAGCTGAACGTTCACTTTGGTACCTCAGATTCTATATGTTCATGGAGAACTGCATACAACTGAACTCCCATTCGATCAAATATTGGTTTTTTGGCATAAAGCTGGTGAGCTTCAGCTCTGCACATGATGCACCTGTTGTAATATTGGGAAATAAATACATCATTTGTTACAATTTGAATCATAGTTAATAAGATGTTAAGTTTATCTATTTGTGCTTTTGAAACTACCAGACAAACAAAACTTATCTATTGCTCTAAAATTGATGGTTTTCTGATATCATTTCCTATTTATTTCCGCCACCTTTTATTGTTTATGCACATTTCACAGCATAAAGATGTTACAATTGAGAGGAGATGTACATTTGTAGCTGATATGACTATGTATCATGTTCAATAGAATCATGCCAAAAAGCAGAAGAATGCTTACCCAGGCCGTCGGATGCATAGAAACACGGCTGGTTTATTTTGCCACAGTGCTGAAGCCTTCAGCGGAGGTGTTTTGGTTTTGACCAGACGCTGTGTGCCAATCTTATATTCAGGAGTCAGTTTCTGTATTAATATGCCTTCAATGGAAGAATAAGGTGCAACCACATCAACTACTGGAGGAGGTTTTATACAACCACAAACTCGAGGCTCAGGAGGCCCTGCTGAAACTATCCCTTTAAACATGTGCCCATCTTTGGTCTTCATATCAGCTTGTGATTGGTCCACTGATTTGTCATCAAAATAACTTCCTTTGTTAGGTCCTGATTGCACCTTCATGGCTATGATTGAACCAGAGCTCTTGAAAATATTATCATCATTAGCTGTTTTTTGGAACATCATTTTCCCTGGTAATGAATTTGATGTGGGCTCTGCACATGCACTAGTTCTATTCGAGAAACGGACATAGTGACCTCTCTTCATTCCAAACTGGGAAGTTATGTCTTTGTTGCTTAAACTAAGAAGCTCAGGCAAGCATTTTCCAGAAGCCTCTAGTGCATCTCCGTATTGGATTAGTGTTCGGTCATGCAGGTATGTTCTGATTTCCAGAGCATCCTATATTGAGAAGACACAAATTATGATAGAAAACAATTACTTTTGAGGATAACAAATTTATAGCCATTCTCATTGAACAACCAAAGTTTGGTAAACAGAGAAAAGAGGAGAACACTATTTTAATGAAATTAAACCTTTTGTTGCTGTGTCATGTTCAGTGCATGCATATCGTCCGAGTTCATAAGTTTCAAGGTTTGCACTTCATCCCAACCTTCTTCTAACAACTTTGGAAGCAGCTGTTTCAAAGCTCCATTTCCTACAAAGTCTTCCATTGAATAGGAAGCCATTCTCTTCTGCAACACTGACTGATATAAACTCTTACTGATGACAAAGGCTTGGATCAATGAAGAGTATTCTTGTTTTAGGCGTACTACTTGGGACTAGATGTCCCCTTATCAGTAATGGGCAGAGGTGCAATAATTGACAGCCCAACGTCTTTGTTTCTTATTTAAGGTCGTTCTTAAGACATTTGAGAAAGACCTCCCATATCATTTCTTTGGATTTGACAATTTCTTTATTGCAACTTTTAATTGCTTATTCATCAGGATGTTTAGACTTTGCTTGTTTTAATCACGTTAGTTGTCTTTTACTGCACAAGTTATTGAATAAGAAAATTATATTTATATGCAATAGGGAAAGGGATCTTGTTGTTGGAGAAGCCAACTTCAATAGCTAGTGAATGGAGATCTTGTAACAACAGGAAAGTTTCATTGGTACTGCCGGCTCAAATGAATTTATATCGATAGTTAAAGCAATTTGCTGGTCAGCATCGGATATGACACCAGAAGCTTAAAATATATAATGTCAGCTTTCTTCAGCTGTCACTAGGGATTGAACTATAATATTAATTATCAAGTACCTGAGAAATTGTAGATGAGTCAAAACAAATTGGTTATCATGGTGGCTATTTTTGAATGCTGATACTGCCGGCCATTGCCAAAGGCAGTATTCATTTGTCCGGTTCAATACTGCCCAGTTCGTCCCACATATGTTTGTTGTAAATTTCAGAAAAGTAATTGTCTTATAGTTTAGAACGTTCTGTCTGGCTGCTGCATTAATAAGTTTGTGCTTTTGTTCCGTGGCTGTAACTAGCTATGGAACCCAATACTCCTACAAGAATCAGCTTTATTTGATGCTGACTTTTTTTTTTTGTTAAAAAGAGAAAAAAAAAGTACATTAAAGATGGAACATGATCCTCTGTCTAATATTATGGTATCTTATTCTGTTTCATGAATCTCAATCATTCATTTATACGGGTCTTGCGTTCATTTATGCGGGACCTATATAAATGAATAGTTGAGATTCATGGGACAGAATAAGGCACCATAAAATTGAACAGATGATTCGGACTCATTAAAGATAGCCCTTGAACAGTTTCATTTACTCAACATCCATGGCTTCATCACGTAGAATCTTATTAAACTCAAACCTCTTTCCATTGTTAGTGCATAGGTTGTTAGAAAATCTGTACACTTATTTTTCTCGCGATTTACATGAGCCAAATTCACTTGCCAATCTCTGCTGAGGAACATATAGATCCGTCTAAGAAGTCTGGTATTAGCATTGGGTTGATAATCATCTTGGTTTAAAAGATTGACTGCCAAAAGATAGTCGACATCCAGTTTCACATAGTGGAATCTGTAGTCCCATCATCCATGCCATATTTAATCCATCCACTATAGCCCATAGATTTGCATGGAGAGATGTACAATATCCAATGTTTCGACGACTCTCTCTGATCTAGCTTCCATCAAAACTATAAAGAAGAGATCCTGCTCTTGCTTGTCTGGATGCCCCTTTAATAACACCTTCACAATTTAAAGAGACCCAGCAGCTCGGGGGTTTCCTCCATTTAACATTGCATGCTTCTTTCCTGCCATTAGTGCTTTGAATGCATTTCAAAGTGTACCTTGCCTTCATACTGAAATCCGAAAGCATTTTGACTTCCTCTGTATGAGATTGTAAAAGCTGTTTACATTCTATTGATGCTGAGTATTTAAAGTTACAAAGGATTACAAGAGATTACATTCAAATCTAATGGAGTTCTTAACAAAGTGAATCTCTAATATCTAATCCTAAGAAATAGGAAGTTAAATCAAATCAGTTTTAATATTTACATCAGATGCTTTTACTAAGTCAAGATGCCGTTAGCTTGTTACACTATTACGCCCCCTCAAGTTGTGGGTATGATCAACGAGACCCAGTTTCGATAGGTTGCAGAGATACGCTGCTTGTGGTAGGGGTTTTGTGAGAATATCTGCAACTTGATCAGCCGAATGTAGTTGTAGGACTTGAATGTCACCATTCTGAACTTGTTCTCGGACAAAGTGGAAGTCAATTGCCACATTCTTCATGCGGCTGTGGAACACTGGATTGGAACAAATGTATGTCGTGCTGACATTGTCACAGAGGATCTAAGGAACACTCGGAAGCGGGAAGCATAATTCAGTCATGAGATGTTGGATTCAATTCGTTTCCGAAACTGTTGCTGCAACTGCCCTATATTCGGCTTCCGTGGAGGAACGAGAGACTGAGCGTTGTTTCTTTGAGGACCAGGAGATAGGAGTGCTTCCTAGATACACGACATATCCAGTTGTGGATGTCCGATCTGTGGGATCACCAGCCCAATCCGAGTCTGAATAAGTAACTAGCCGACGATTGTCTTCACGAGCTATTCGAACCCCCAAGGCTGATGTTTGTTGAAGATAACGCAGAATTCTAGATAACGCAGAATTCTCTTCGCTGCACGCCAGAGGTTTGCACTCGGATTATGCATGAATTGCGACAATTTATTCACCGCAAAAGCTATGTCTGGTCGTGTAAAGGACAAGTAATGAAGCTTGCCAATTACTCGACGATATAGTGAAGCATCAATGGTATCATCAGAGGTGCCAATTGAGAGGTCAGTGGTCGAGCTCATAGGGGTTGAGACACCCTTGTAATAGAGCCCACAGTGAAGCCCATTTCATAGACTAGAATATTCTTTGTAATCTAAGCCAGCTGTATAGATTTGTCTTTGTAATCTAAGCCAGTTGTCTAATAATGTAATGGTATACACTGCTTTAGTCTAGGCACTTACATAGGCTCTTAATTAGCTAAATCTTCTCTTACAATTCTGTATAAATTCAAGCTCACAATACAATAAAAATACTTCAATTTATGCTGTCGCCCAAGCTCCACTAAAACTTAATTCCACCAATTACTTCTCTTGGAGGCTGCAGTTTCACAGTCTCTTCATTGGATATGATCTCATGGGGTATATTGATGGCACTAAAGCATGTCCACCACCACTCATCACCATTGCAGATGTACCTACACCCAATCCAGAATATCAGTTTTGGATTCGACAAGATCAGCTTATTTTAAATGCAATCATTGGAGCCCTCTCCCCATCAATTATTCCATTCATAGCAACTGCTACCACTTCTAAAGAGGCTTGGGACTCTCTCGCTAAGACCTATGCACAAGCATCCCGTGGCAAAATCAAACAAGTGAAAGCTCAACTCAAGAAAATTGTCAAAGGCAACTATACCATCACAGAATATATGCAAGCAATCAAAACAAAAACAGATCAACTAGCTGAATTAAAAGCGCCAATGGATATTGAAGATATCACTGATAAAGTATTGGAGGGTCTTGATGACACTTACAAAGATGTCAAGACAAATGTTAATGCCCGAGAACATCCTATCTCCTTTGATGAACTGCATGAAAAGCTAATTATTGCTGAATCTGAAATACAACCAGCCATCCCTAGCCACTATCCTGCAACAGCCAATTATGCCAATCGTAGCTCTACCAAACTCAGTCACTCTAATCAGCACAATCACTGGTGCTCCCAAGCTGCTCAACCCACTCGTTATTCAGGCTCTACTGAACAACAGAACCATCAATCTAGCAATTATATGAATTGGACTACCAATGCTCAAGGCTCTCGACCCTATCTTGGCAAATGTCAAATCTGTGGTGTTCAAGGTCACTCTGTAAAACGTTGTCCTACATTTCGAATTGTGTCATATACATCCACATCAAATGTACCCTCTCCTTTATGCCAACCAACTGCCAATTTTGCTGCTCCTCCTTCCCAGCATTTGAACAGTGAACCATGGCTTTTAGATGCAGGAGCATCGCATCATGTTACTGCTGATATTTCAACCCTAGAAAAACATCAACCCTACAATGGTTCAGAGGATGTGATGATTGGTGATGGTACAGGTTTGTTAATCAGTCACGTTGGCAATACTTCACTTCCCTTAGGTCATATGACACTGAATCTTGAGAATGTACTCTGCGTACCTGAGATGAAAAAGAATTTAATATCAGTATATTGTGTCACCAACAATGTGAAAGTAGAATTCTCACCTTACTCATTTCTTGTGAAAGATCTTTTGCAAGGAAGTACCATTCTTCAGGGAACGCCTAAGAATGGAGTTTATGAGTGGCCATCATCAGTTTCCCCGATTCTAGCACTATCCGCTGGTTCAGCAACAGCTATCAATTGGCATGCCCGACTTGGTTACCCTGTCAAAGCAATTGTAACAAACATTTTATCTCAAAATAAAATCTCCTCAACCTCTACATCTTCTCATTGCAATGCTTGTCTTAGGAATAAAAGTCATAAGTTGCCCTTTTCAAACTCAACTCTTCAATCCACTCAACCATTGGAAATAATTTTTTCAGATGTTTGGATGTCACTAGAATTGTCTTATGATGACTTTCGCTACTATGTCATATTTGTTGACCACTTCACCAGGTATACTTGGCTTTATCCTCTCAAACAAAAATCAGAAGTCAAAGAGATCTTCATTCGTTTTAAACTGCTAGTTGAAAAATTCTTTGAGAAACCAATCAAAACATTGTATTCTGACAATGGAGGAGAATATATTGCCCTCACTCAAGTTTTACAAGAACATGGTATTTCTTTTCGAACCACTGCACCACATACACTCGAACATAATGGAATTTCAGAACGCAAACATCTACATATTGTTGAGACAGGTCTCACATCATTATCCAATGCATCAATTCCACTTTCATATTGGCCTCATGCTTTTGCTACTACAGTCTATCTAATAAACATAATGCCCACACCTAAACTACACATGAATAGCCCCTATTTCTGCCTATTTAAGTCTCAACCTAACTACCTTAAACTGA
>JANIHY010000001.1:1206252-1227813 GCA_027479065.1 Erythroxylum brevipes
TCTAGCTTTATATCTGTCAATAGAACCATCAGGATGATATTTAACACGAAACAACCATTTACAATCTACAATGTTCTGAGAAGCATCATATGGGACTAGGCTCCAAGTTCGGTTTCGAAGTATTCTGTTTGCATCGCAACCTTCCAATGGGTATGTTTTTGGGCTTGTTTGTAGGTTCGAGGAGCATATGTTGGGGATGATGTGGTGGTCACATGAAATTGCTTTGGTTTAAGGCTGTTTGTTTGGGATCTTGTGATCATGTGATGCGTTGGTCTTGGGTGGGCTGGGTGGTTCTCGGTGAGATGCGGTTGGTCAATAGGTGTAAGGGTGGAGGCAGTCGGGTCACTTGGGTTAGTTGTTGGCAGGGTGTTTGTGATAGTTGTTGGTAGTGATTGGCTACGACGATGGTAGGTTTGAGAATAAGTTGGATCGTGCTTGGGGTGAGGCTTGAAGGTTGATCGATTTCACATGTTTGAGGTATATGTGGGAAAGATGATGATTCAGTGGATGAATTGAGAGAAACACCTGAACCAGACGACAACGATGGAGGAGCAATAGAGATCGATTTTAAGTGCAAATAGTCTGGTAATTCAAAGCAGGGCTGTGTAGTTGACAAAGGAGTTTTCAAATTTTCAGTTTCTAAAATTTCCCAAGAAGTGAAAGATAAATTTTCCTTGTATTTAAAGATAGGATTTGCACATGGAAATTGATTTTCATAAAACACTACATTGCGATATATAAAAACTTTGGACGTGCTTAGATCAAAGCATTGATGCGAGTGGTATTTGGTGGAAAAACCGAGGTATAAACAAGGAGTTGATTTCGGGTCAAGCTTGTGTTTGGCATATGGTTTCAACCATGGATAGCATAAGCAACCAAAGGTTTTAATGGATTCTATATGGGGTGGCTCATTGGATAATATTTCATACGGACAACGGTTTCGTAAGGTTGGAGTGGGTAATCTGTTGATAAGGTAGGCTGCTTGATGACATGCAAAGGACCAAAACTGAGATGGCATCAAGGCTTGGTGCATTAGAGTTTTGGCGGTCTCTAGGATATGCCGATGCCGGCGTTCAACTATTGCTACTCGTTGCGGGGTATAAGGTGGAGATACTAGATGTTCAATACCACTTTGTTGTAAATATGCATCAAGGCTTTGATATTCACCGCCACCATCTATATATAGTGTCAAAATTTTTGTTTTAAAACAACGTTCAAGCAGTGGATGTAGTTGTTGAAAAATTTCGAAAACTTCTTTTTTTTTGTTTTCAAGGTATAAAGCCACATATATTTGGAGAATTGATCAACAAATAAAACGTAATACCGTTTTTTGTCAATCGATAAAACGGGGGAAGGACCACAAAGATCACTGTAAACTATTTGCAACGGAAATTGACTTTGCAATGTGTTTTTGGAAAAAGGTAACCTGTGTATTTTATTTGAATTGCATGAATTACAAACCGAAATTTTGGAATTGTTTGTGGGAATTGAAAACTTGTGAAAAACTTGATTTAAAATGCGATGATTGGGATGACCCAACCGTCGATGCCACAGGTCACTCGAAACAGCCACATTGCAACCCGAAAAAGCAGTGATACTAGTTGGTGGCCATTGGTAAAGCCGACCTCTACTTACTCCTCGAACCAGTGGCGCCCCCATTGTCAGATCCTTCACAACATAAGAAAATGGACATAATTCAATAGATTTGTTATTGTCACGGTAAAATTGTGAAACAAAAATAAGGTTGTTTGTAATGGAAGGAGAGCAAAGAGCATTGTTTAAGGTAAATTGGTAATCAGATGCTTTTAAATCGATGTTACCAGTGTGGGAAATTGGTATTGTGTCACCATTTCCCATAGTGATATCTTCTGAGCCATCGTAGTCATGAATGGTTGTTAAGTGCTGTGCATCAGAGACAATATGATGAGTAGTGCCTGTATCGATTATCCAAGGATCTTGTTGTTGGGGTGTGTAGCCTGCATAGTGAGCACAGGCTTGGATATGATCATGAGATTGCGACCAGCAGACACAAGTCGAGTGTCCAGGCCGCTCACATAATTGGCAGCGTAGGGTCGATTCATTATGAAAGGGGTGCTGCATGTTGTTTCTCCTTGGCCGAGTAGGCTGGTTACGCCATGGCTGGGTGGATGCTTGATTGGTGCCCAAGCGTCGATAGTTGTTATTGGAGTGACCATTCCGAGAGAATTTTGAGGTCTATTGTTGAGCAAGTGCAGCAGTAATTGGTTGTGCGAGCGGCTTGCGGACTTCTTCGTGCTTCAGGAATAACTCATGATCCACCAGTTTCTCATAAAGTTCTTCATAAGTGACAGGTGTATCACGAGACTGGATTGCGGCTGAGATTTCTCTAAACTCAGAGCCAAGACCACTAAGAATCTTGACAATGAGTTCGTCATTGCTTATTGGGGCACCTGTTGTAGCCAATTCATCGGTAATGGATCGGATTTCTCGGAGGTATGAGGTCACGGATTGAGTCTCTTTGTGGAGGCGAGCAAGCTGCTCATGGAGGTTGAAGATCCGTGTCTGAGATTTGTTGCCAAAGGTTGTATGTAATGTGTGCCAGGCGATGTTGGCAGTGGGGGCATTGGCCACCGAGGATGCAAGTGTGGGACCCACAGAGGCCATCAATGCATTTTGGATTAGCTGATCCTGTCGAAACCATGTATGGTATGTAGGATTGGGTACGATGTTGTTGTTTTGGGTTATGGTTTTGCTAGGGGCAAGAGTGGAGTTATCAAGATGACCGTATAGGTCATGACCATTCATCAACATGGATACTTGTGCTTTCCATGTTGCGAAATTGGTAGAGCCGGTGAGTTTACTTGGGAGCTGCGTGGCAGGGTTAAATTGGACGATGGTGGTAGACAATGTGTTGTTGGCGTTGAGGACAACTGTTGAAGGGGCCATTGATCAGGGAAGGGATGGGTTTGAAAAAAAAATCTCGTGAGAGTTTTAGGCTCTGATACTATATGAGATTGTAAAAGCTGTTTACATTCTATTGATGTAAAGTATTTAAACTTACAAAGGATTACAAGAGATTACATTCAAATCTGATGGAGTTCTTAACAAAGTGAATCTCCAATATCTAATCGTAAGAAATAGGAAGCTAAATCAAATCAGTTTTAATATTTACATCAGATGCTTTTACTAAGTCAAGATGCCGTTAGCTTGTTACACTATTACTCTGCAAGTCGAGACACTTGAATGTGCTTATTGCAAAAGATAAGTTTATTGCGTGCTTCCCATAGTTTCTAGCAAGCAATTCCCAAACATCAAGGCCCACTCTTCACTCGAAAAAGAGGTGATCATACTTCCTCTAAGATTCTGAATTATCCAGTCAGCAAAATTACTAGTCATGAATTGAGCTATTTGACATGACGGGGCAAAGATCTTCCAAACATCTCATGCCATCTTGCATCATCTAAGTATATGATCAACATCCACTTTCTCGCTGCCGCACAGGCTACAAGTTTCATTTATGTTATGTGTCGTCTAACATGTTCTTTATTAGTGAGGAGAACTCCACATAACACTAACCATAGGAACACACGAACCCGTTGAGCCCCCTTATGCTTCCAAATTACATCCCACTTGTTGTCTTGTGAATCTCAGACGTCGCTCATTATCAAATCATAGGCTGATTTGATAGAAAAGTATCCATTGCTTATCCTCCTAGAGACAGTTAGCATCTCCATCCTCCTGGCTTGGTGGCTTAGTTCCCTCAATAATAGAAAGGAATTGGTTAGGAAAATCTCGGTTAAAGAGACCCCATTCCTAATTACTGTCAAGACCAATAAAGTTACAAACTGGAAGAGCAAGCTCTTCCTCTATGACATCTCGGTTAGCAAGAAGTTTGAGAGGCCCCACATTAGCAAGCCAATTGTCAACCCAGAACCGAACTTTACTGCCATCACCAACCTTCCATTGCATGCTTAGCTCGAAATCATGTCATATTCTCTTAATATTATGCTGGTTGTTACGAGATGGGCCTGTAAGATCCTCCTATCCATACTTGCATCTAAGACCTCTAACCCAAAGGAGATCAAGCTTCATGGCAAGAGTAAGCCCAATTTTCACCATGAAGGAATTATTTTAAGGCTCAAGCTTCTGAATTCCATAACACCTGTTACAATCTAGTTGGCACATATCGTCCTATCTTACCAGATTCACCTTTCGCGACTCCTCGTATTATCCCAAACAAAGGCTCTGATCAAATTTTCAATACAACTATAGAGGCTATTTGGTACTTTTGTAGTTTGCATGGCATAGAACGGAAGACCTTGCAAGACCGAAGTAGCTAAAGTAATTCGTCTTGCAATAGACAAGGTCTTGGCCTAACCCGAAAGCCTTCGTTTAACTTTCTCCTCAATATGGCATAAGTATCAAGGTTAACTCATTTATGAAGGATCGAAACTCCTAAGTTTTTACCTAAGTATTCAGTCCGAATAAAACCCATCTCATTGCTGATCTATTCCGCACGTGAAACTTGGGTATTTTTAGAGAAAAGGATCTGAGTTTTATTGTTACTAACCTTGTGTCCAGAGCTGATACAGAAATCTCCGTAATGCCAAAAAGAACCAGCTCTGTGTTATAGATTTTATGAGAGAACCAACCCTAAAATCTAGCTTGAAGGGTGGAATAGCTCATAAGCCTATAAACTCCACACCAATTTCTTCTATTACCAATGTGGGACAATTAGACCGTAACATTCCATCACATTTCACAGCCCAAGTACCGACGGGTTGGCTGTGCACTGGATCTTTTCTAGCTTCGGGCGAACACTACTATACCGGCGTCACCACCCACATACCCACGGGCTAGCTATGCACTAAAGTTTTTCTAGCCCCGGGCGAACATTGCAATGCCGGCTTCACCACTCGTGGGCGTGACACGAGGACTTGCAAGAGTGATGTTAGCTTTGATACCAATTGTTATAGGTCTTATGAGAGAACCAACTCTAATAGCTAGTTTGAAGGATGATAGAGCTCATAAGTCTGTAAACCCCACATCAATTTCTTCTATTACTGATGTAGGACAATTACACCGTAACATTCCAATACCATAGTTTCCTTGGCTATCAAACCAGGAAAAATAATTGTTGCCTATGATTCTGAGACGGGAAAGAAACAATGTCATTCATGTTGAGATTTGTCAAGAAAAAAGGTATGTTTATGTGACTGCAAATGGAGCTGGAAAAAGAACAGAACCATTGATCACACTCTAACAGATATAAGGCAGCAGACAAGATCCAGTCCAGGTTTTCATTCCACAAACATATATTTATACAAAAGGCAAGTGAAATATGGAAAACATCTTGGGAATGCTCTTGCCACGTAAAATTTGGAAAATTACCCAAATATGCAAGCAAAACCAATATCAAAAATGGTATTGCTTCTACTGTCGTAACAAGAACTAAATGACCAAAATAACATGTCTAACATCTAGACAAGTTACACACGAACCAAAATATTTGGAACATGACGGGAGTGGGATGGAGAAGTTACCTCCAACCACAAGCAATGTTTCATTCATTCTTTTTCAGTATAGATGCAATCAGTCTTCTTACTTGATTGCAGGTTCATTCTCTTGGCTTTCAATACTTGAACAAGTCATAAGTAACATCCTTTTAACTTGTTTAAGGTCAAATAACTTTAAACTCCTTAGATTCCTCATCTGCATAAGTGCTGTGGAAGTTACTGTCACCATTTCCCATTCAGCAGCTTCAGCACTCTTCTTCAAGCTTTCCATCTCCATTTTTGTTTTACTAGGAGTTGTGTTTCATTGAATACATCAATTTCTTTTTCGAGATTACTAGTATAGGTTCAACTCCAAGGAAATATCGAAAAGATGAAAGATTAAGACTATACATCATTGATGCACCCACCAAACCAACTACTTCAAAAACTAGCCCCACGGCATTCACACATGCTTATGTTTTGACTACACTTGATTATAGAATTCGACCAAGATGTACAGGAGAAGAAATTTATAGCAGGATTCTACATAGTTGAGGAGTATACAGTGGATGTTGGAATCTTGTTCAACTGCTTCAAAATTTTCTCTGCTATCTGCCTTGTATGACCACCTCCATGATGGAAAGCGCTGATCAAAATGGCAGGCAATAGCCTATCTTGTGATATGTCTGAAGCAGACTTGTCCCCACCTTTCATCAAGAATCTCTCAATGACCCACAAGGACTTTTGTCTCAAACCTTCCCCATTATGTTCTTTGACAACATTGAGAATATATTGTATGGCATTCACTTCAAGAAGCATGTTTACACTCTTGTCCACATCGACTTTTTCGTCTAACAATGTGCATAGAGCTGACAATGAAGCTTCAACGACCTCAGCATTGTCATGATGCAGACAGGTTAACAGCCTCTCCACAGCGTTTACTTCGAGCAAACAGAATGTGTTTTCTGAAGAACACTCTCCTCTGTGAATCGGACAGATTTTTACCATTTTCTTCTTGGACGAACCTAAACATTGTAATCTCTGCAAGAGAAAGAGTCCCACTGAGTTGTTTCTTCTGTTAGTCGGTGGCCTTGATAAATTTATCGACTCTGAGGATAGGTTCTCCAAGCCAATTGCTGAGAGCCTCTGAACTTCATCACTTGATGTTTTCATTAGCAGCTCTGTGAATACTGATGTGAAGTTGTAACTTCTTGCTAGGTATAATATCTGGGAATCATGAAGTGTTGCTGTGAATCTAACTAGGATGCCTACTAGGCCTTCTAAGTAAGGAGTTGCAAACCTGCTTGTCCTTGTCCCAGTTTTTTGAATTTCATTGATTGTTGCTAGAATTTTTGGAACTGTGTCCTTTCTTGTAAGAAATAGATTGAGTGTAAGATTCTGGTGTGGAAGGTTAGCCAGAAATTTAGCTGAAACTGCCTGCTTCTCTGTGAATGCTGTTGTTTCATTTTGGCCCAGGATTAAGTTCTCAGGTTGACCACTGATCTTGCATAGTCTCTCTATCAGAATGTGCCCAATATAAGGTGAGAGGGAAATCAGTAACTTGATTGCTGTAACCACTAGCTTCTCATGAGGATTATTAAGAAGTTCAATCAGTGTGTAGCTTGCTTCAGTCTCTCTGACAGCCGAGGTGATTGTGTACATTGACTTGGGAGACTTAGTAAGGCATAGGAGGACTCTTATGAGATTGATGTTGAGTTCTTCAGGATATGAATTCCCCACCATGTCCATGATGTTATGCACAACATAATCTGAATTTAGTCTGCAACCATAAGTCTTAACTTGGACGTTATCAAGCTCAAATCCTGCCTCAAATATGTTTGCGAGTACAGCAGCAGCTTCTTCTTTTGTGTTCATTGGTTCATCATAGATTCTTCGCATGAATAACTCTTCAACCATAGTTTGCACGATTCCTGCTTTCACAAGTTTTTCAGCATTAGGATGGTAGGATGAAATTTTTGCTAATGCTCTAAATGCAGCTCTCCTGCTTAATGTGTTTCCACTTTGTACCATTTTGATGAGGGCTTGAGAAGCCTTCTCTGCCACAAAAAGTTTGCTGTCATGTCCAAGAGCAGTTTCTCCAAAGTAGTTTGCCATTTCCATTTGTGTCTCCTCTGAACCTGTATAGATATATCAAAAGCTATTACATTTGACTATTCATTTGCTCTTCTACAGTTGCCCAATTTTAATATATTCGGAACTTGATCCAAAGTTCTAACCATTACCGTCAGTAAGATGATTAAGAAGGGGTTCCAGGAATCCATTTTCTGCCATGCGTTTGATATTTTCTGGTGAGCTTTCTAGGTTCTTTAAGATTTTGTCTGCTTTTTCTGAAGAAAATGCGTCAACAGAATTGTTATATTTTGTTCTAATAAGCATCAGAATCCCTCCGGTAGTCTTCCCAATTCGCTCACATGCTAATGGAGATGTTGAAATCTCCACCAACAACATCAATGCTGCATGTGTTATGGGTTCATAGCCACTAGACAGCAACTTGAATACTGTTGAAATATCCATGGCATTCACAATCATTTCCTGCTAAACAAAAAAAAAAAGAGAATAGAAAGAAACCATCTTAAGATAACAACTTCATGGCAAATTTGTTTCTGTTACCAAAGTTTCTGACAAAGAAAACGACCGTACGGGTATGTTTAACTTGATAATATTCTGAAAACACAAAATATGCACACATATCATATCTTTAAAGAAATTGAACCTTGCGTTCTTCATTGTCTTCTGCCAACAGCTTTAACAATTCCAGTGTTGCACATCTAACATTTCTGTCTTTGTAGCCCATAAACTTAACAAGTAATGGCACTATTCCTCCATTACAAACTTGCACCCTATTGTATATTTTCCTTTTGCAAATGCCTTGTAAATCTATTATAGCTTCAAGTATCATAGCAGCTGAACTATCTAAAGACAATGCTGCAAGGGAAACCTTAATCCTTGCTGCTTCATTTCTTTCTATCCACTCCTGTATTGTAGTCTTCAGGGCCATATTAGTTGCAAATGATCTACTAGACAGCTTTTGTCCTGTGACTGGACAAAGAATGTCTCTCAAGTCTCCAAACTCTTCAAACAATTTTTCAATTGCCTTCCTTTCACAGGTCACGCCTGTTTCTAAGGTCACTGGATCTTCCATGATCTGCTTTGTTAAAGGACAGTAGAAAGTATCATATAGAGGTTCTATGTACTTAGGAATCTGTTGCAATGAACTCGATCCGCTACTACTGTGCTTCCTCTGGCTAATTAGAGTTGTACTTTGCAGGAACTCATTCAACTGTGGCTTATCCGACATCTCAGAATTATAACTGGAAATTTCAGAACTTACAGGATAGAGGTCTATGTCTGTTGATGAAAACTTCAATGACTGCTGAGGTTCAAGCTCTTTTGTATCAGATACTTGAATTTCTCTGACACAATACTGAACAGTCCGCATCTCATTAGAAAGTGACGAGATTGCAACTCCTGCATATGTTTGGTCCTGAAATGTGGATGAAGGTATCCAGCTCAAGCATTCTCCCATGTTTTTTATCTCTTCTTCTAGCAGTAGTATGATGCTTTTCACGTCAGAATCAGAATTCGAGTTAGAGGATCTTTGGTACTTGTCCGCAAGATCTCTGACAACATGTATGCTTCTTGTTAGGGACGCAAAAATATCCATTGTGTTTTCAGGAGCATGTTCAGTTGCTTGCAACTCCAAAATGGCTGGACACGTTCGATAGAGATAGCAACTGATTTCTGCAAAGCTTTCATGATGTACATCAATGCTTTCCAAAGATTTTATGATCTCTGCAATCCACTTCAACAAGGCTTCTGTTACTGTAGCAATCCTTGCTTCATCTTTGCTGAGCTGAAGAAAAAACAAAAAGCTATCAACTAAGGTACATCTACTCACTGTTGAAAAGTTTTTCAATGTCTGAATTGAATGTAAGGTCGATCTGTAAACAGTTATCCATCGAGCAAAATGCTTGAATTATAATGTACGGAATCTATTCTGAAATCTTGTTTACAAGTAGGAATTGAACTCACAGCCTCAGGTGCTTCATTGACAAATCTTCGATTCTTGAAACTTATCATTTCCTGCATGATTATTGGAACAAATGATTTTAGAATGCATAACTCTGATCGCATAAATTCTACACAAGATGCAATTCTACCTAACACAGACTTGAATGATACTGGATTAGCATCATTCAACATCATGATGATGATTAAATTTGGCAGACAAATGCCCCCTAAACATTAAATTCCACAAACTATTTCTGCAGATAGTACTAGACCATGCTCTACATGTTTCTTATCTAGTTTTACTTCCCTTGGTGATATAGAAATCAAATTGCATATTCCTGGTTCTGAAATGGAATGCAAATACCTTAAATTAACCGAACTTGCACATCCACTGATTTGATATATGGAAGATCATGCAAATTAAAGGTTGGGAGGATCGTGATAACTGTGAAATATAGAGTAGAAAGATGTTCTTGAGAGGCTCATACAGGCATCTAGATGGAGCTGCTTGATAGTTCCAAACGTCTTGCTCGTATGTGCACTTGACTGATTCTGCAGAAACTGAAGAAACAGCTCGGTCTTCTTGGAGAATTCATTGGCAGACCTCACAAACAGTTCATTGTTGAATCAGTCTTCAACTTTTTTTATGTAAAGTTTTTGTTTTTTTGGTATAATTCAAGTGCAAGTAATGATTGAATACTTAAATCGAGTGGTTTAAAGTTCCTTTCGCATTTTTCCAAAGCAACAACATTCTTATGTGTCTGCATCAATCCCTGCTTCCTCTGTTGCACACTTCAGCTAATGGAACATGTTCTTGACTTATGAACTCCAATCGAAGACAATTTACTTTATTACTACCACTTTCTTAAGTTTTTTATTATAAACTCAAGAAAAACTTTTGGATTCAAAGTTAAAACTTGCAAGTTTTACTTATTAGACACACTTAGGACTAAAATTTGTGTATCAAGTAATATTTCCTTTGTTTGACTATTTAATATTTCGGTGTGGGGTCGGATTCGAAAAGTCTAAAAATCCAAAAAAACGATCAAAATTTAATCAAATTTCAAACTAGACTCGAATTTAATTAAAATTTTTGTTTTGGGGCTAATGTTATCTGACCAAGTAGCACTTGCTATTTGTGTTCTTGTAGAAGTCAAGAGTAGTTCATTGTTTGTCCCATGTTTGGAAAAGGAGTTAACTTCACTTATAGTTTTGGATGAGTTGTAGAAGTCAAGGGTAGTTCATTGTTTGTCCCATGTTTGGAAACGGAGTTAGCTTCAATTATAGTTTTGGATGACTTTAGTCCCTAAGATCAATAATTACACATCATCTCTTAGGTTGTGGATTGGGTCAAGCCTTAATTTTTTTTAATATTGATTAGTTTGAATTTATTAGTAATTAAAAATTGAACTAGGTTGTTTGTTTTCGTTTTTTAAAAGGTTTTTTGTTATGGTTTTGTAAATTAAAAAACAACTCTTAAAATCATGTTTGATTAAATACGTTTGCATATCTCGTTTTTTAAAATAAAAAACGGTAACTATTTTACCAAAACATAACAATAACGTTTTCGTAATTTTTGAAAACAGGTTTTCATAAACGTTGTTTTCACAAAAATATAAAGTTTTTCTCTTCTCTGCACCGACTTCACCGTCTACGTCTTTATTGGTGTTGCAATAATTCCAGGTTTGTTTTCATATCTATTTGTTGTTTCTGTAATTTCTCTTGTCTCTCTTGTTCATAACATCAAACCCATAACAAAACAGAGAAACTAGGCGTGATGGAGGAAAGATATGAAAACCGTGAAAAGAAAAAGAAATGTGGCCATACTTACTAAAAGCAACGTGTAAAACTTCCGCTTTGAGAATAAACTTCTGCAATTTTTTGTGATGATAAAGAAGATAATGGACTCTCGTTATTTCTCTGAACATCAATTTATTAGTACGATATACTTTAATAACTTCTATTATTAAAAATTTATTAGTTAATTAATTAATTTTTGTAAATTAACCAATTTTCATAAACTAGTTAATTTTTATCTAGTGGATACGTATTGGATAAATCTCCAAATTGACGCAATAACCTATAAATTACACCACTCGGATACGTTATCCTTTTGGATGCGCATTGAATAAATCTCTGAATTGACGCAATAGCCTGCAAATCACATCAACTGAGTACTCCACGCTAGATAAGCCCTATACGACAGGCTCAATCGAGAGAGCGTAAGTTGGGGGAATTGAACATAAGACCTTTTAGTCATATACTTCTTTACTTCACCAACTCGGTCATTCTTAAGAGCGAGAATTAAACATATTCATATTTAAAAAATTCCGAATAAAAAAATTTGGGATATAGAAATTAAAATTCATATTTTTGAGTATTCTTTTGATTTGTTCACCTACTCATGCCTTAAGTTGACTAAAAAATTATTTAACTTGTAGCTGGTTGGAATTTTTTTTGGGGACATAGCTGGTTGGAATTATTGATAAGAACAAGTCAAAATCATCAATCGCATGTCATACCTTAAAAAGAAATTAATCATTGACTTGACAATTTAAGTTTCGGATAGTAGGTATTTGGATTTGTCCCACAAATTAAATAAACCCATCCACCCAAACTAGATTGGCGGCGTGACGTCAATATAATGAATTTGCATGACTTTCTTGACTACTTTGGATTATGCACTTAAGATGGCAACAGGTCGGACTCACCCAAGTCAAAATCTAGCCTGGTCACTTTTACTAAGCCTCGGGCCTAACCCAGACAACGGGTCGGTTCATGAACCCAACCATGACCAAAACAGCCTGCTTAAATTGTCCCAAACGATGTTATTTTATACAAAATTTTACTTATATAGGTCTAGTGTAAAAAATCTAACCAAAGGCCCAATTAAAAAATTTTAATCCAAGGCCTAACTCAAGACCCAATCAACTAGGCTCTATCTCATTAACACAAGGTCAAGACAAACCAGCCCAAATGCCATCTCTTTGGTGCTTGAAATGCCGTCTCTTCTTTCTCATCATTTCAAATATACCTCTGATACTGACTTGGAATATGTAAAAAACTTCGGCGATTTGTTAAGGATAAGATTGCATATTATTAGATTCTAATTCTACAATTTTACAACACATTGAAATTTATTTCGATGACCAGTCCCACCGGTCCGAATAGTTTTATTTAGGTCGCATCTGATCCTTTGCTAACCCTAGTTTCATTTGTGGCAAGGAAAAGATAACAGGGACTTTCAGAAGATGCTTACAAGAAGTCTTTGAAAAAACTGGAATTGTATTACTTTATCATGTTGAGTATAAACTGGGGAACTTGCTAGGTACAATAGCATGTGGAAGCAAAACATCTCACACTATATGATGAAAGAATCATAAGAGAAAAAGAATTTACCAAATGCACTGACGGATCATCCACTAGGGAACTTCTTAGTGACCGTGCATTTTCATGGTGATCTATTCAACCACCTCATCAACATGGCATTGGATTCCCAGACCACCATAGCTTTAATTTGATTCCATCTTTTGCATAAAATGGACTCACCACACCTTGCTTAATGGTAACTTGAACGGTTAGTCTCCGCTACCATGACGTGTTGCATCATATTATTGTCGTATATCCTCCCGAAAGTACAGCTGCAAGACACAGCCAAGATTCAAGTATGCGGGACAGTGTATAGCATTTCTCCTGCCAAAACTCAAATGCTTTTTCTTTCAATGTATCTACAAAAGTATCCGCCGGAGATACTTTCAGGCAGCTCCAATGGTCCAACCTGAGCTACTTCTGTTGTCAACTTGTGCTCTTGACGAGTTGGATATAATTGTGCAACCCCATGCCCACCGAGAAGCCTAAATTCTTTTTGTCTTGCCATTGAATGACCTCTCTTTTGTATCCTGAGATAAGTGGCGATTTATGTGTATGGTTCAAACTAGATGAAGAAATATTGAGATTCCAGGGCACTCAGACTAGTTGAAGAAATAGGGAGATTCCAGGACATCCCTCAGATCGAAATCTCCTCGCTCTGGAATAGGTGGAAATACCAATTTAGGAAATGACTTCTGAAAACCCTTCAGCAACTGCAAGTCCAATAGCAGCATCAATGAGATGTTAACGTTTAGCCAGTAAAAAATAAGTAGATAAAAATTCCAAAAACACAACATATGACTAGGCTGCTTTGAATATGATCCTGCAGACATAAACAGCATCTACAGGACCAACTATTATCAATTAGATTGAATATATTCAACCCTAACAATCACTAAGATCCTGTATTTGCTTTTCTGGACCAGTCCTTAGCTACAGAATAGGAAGCAAGATGGTTCTCTAAGAGAAGGTCAAATGCTTTCTTTATTAGCATAATGAAGACATGCAAGTAAACACCTCCTGTTGGCAAATCTTATGCAAAATGCATAAAGTGGCAGGAAACACTGGTGAAATGCAATTCCCAACCATTTTCATAAACAAGGAAATTTATTGAAATATTCTTCAGAAAGAATTCCAGTAAATAGTTGAGAATAAATTACATTCTCCAGTACTGGTGCCTCGTATAGTTCAACAAACTTTTCTCTGAGTATAGCGTTCATTTGGTCAACATCACATGCATGTGTCCAGTATGAATCATGAACACCTGAAGTTACAGAACATAAAAAATAAAATTTCCAGACAGATTTAAATCACCAATTGCCACAAAGCGTAAAGGAAAGCCACCAGGACATCACAAACCTGCAAAGCTTAAACCAGCCTTCTTGCAAGCAAGAGCAGTCATCATCATATGACAGCCATCAAGCGAGTGAACAAAATTCGGGGGGAAGGCTGTTTTTTGTCGCTTGACCATGATCTAGGTCAATCAAGAAACAATGGATAAGTTATTAAATCTCATTAAACAAGGAACATGATCTTACATTCAGTTAGTAATATAACAGTAAAGTGTTATTTGGTTCATAAAAAACAAGCATAGACAAACAGCATAGATCCCAATATAAAAAGGTCCTATTCATAAATATGCAAGTATTACAAAAGAGTAAAATGGTTACCTTGTCAGTTTCTCTTTGTAATGCCAAAACCTGAAGAGAGGTCTTAACCTACACGAAAGTTTAAAAAACAAAAGTGAGGAAGAAGCAATTCACTCTGTGACAAAGGTAAATTTCGGATTTATTTGAAAGAGCAAAACTGAATGAAGATCTTCAATTTCAGAGTTTTATAAATTTCCAGGACATTACAAGATGCCTTCCCAATTGTCGATAGGGTTGTACAACAGGCAGCCCAAGAGGAGTAGTCCATCGAACAGGCTGGTTCTCTGAAGCAATCACCTGTTTATGTTTCAGTTTAGCAGTCAGAAATGGCATATCCTGCAGGGTTATTACTATAAATTGTAGAGGTGAAGAGGTGTACGACACTCCCACATCTTAAAGTCTCAGATAATCTGCGAGCTAAGGTTCATAGAAATTCATAGGGGACATACACCATAGAAATGAAAAGTAAATCAAGCACACCTTTGCGCATTCGCCAAGCCATGCCATGATAGCTCTCGCACCTTCAAACATCTCTTCCAAAGCCTTCAATGTGGTCTGCCATACAAGTAATATTAATTTGTCTTGCATTATGAACATCTAGTGACAAATCTTATTTCAATTTATATTTCTTACTCTTGCAGCATAGCAAGATGCATCATACAACTCTCTATCATCTGCAATGGCACCACGTTCTTTTAATCTCCTTTTAATTTGGTCACGGGCACCAATATAAGTGACACCATACACTGATGTCATCACAGTCTGCTTCACTAATTTACGGTCCACCTAAGTTTTAGAGAACAACAATTAATCAAACATGAACAAAGAAACTAAGACAAAATGTGCTTATATTTTGCAGCTTGTCAAACTTCAGGCAATCGTTCATGATGGTAATAAATCAAGCAAATCCAGCAGAGATATCAAGCATATCACATGACATGATTGACCAATAAAAGAAAGTAAGAAACCTGATTGATTAGAAGTTTGGCATACAATGCATTAGTATTGGTTGAAGGATCTTTTTCAGCCTCTCTCTGCATGATATCAAGAACTCTACATCAAAACAGCAATTGCATCAGGTAGTTTTGAGAAAATGACACTTCCAAACAATTCTAAGAAAATTCAAAAACTTCATGAAACAGAAAAGGTGAATGGTCCAGAAACATGAAAACAAGTATAAGGGGTTCGTTAAAGAGACTAATATGAGATCAAACTAGAGTGTGATTCCATTATGGTTACATCATAAGCAAGCTAGTATCTAATTTCATTATCATGTATTGTCCAATTTTCAGGCTAAGCAAGCTTGATCGTACCATATTAATACATTTTGGGGGTAGCAAAATGATCCAAAGCATCCACACAGTCAAACAATATTAGTTTCTTAGTACAATATGGAGGCCCCACCAACTTTAAATAACCCAGTCGATCATAAGGAATCATGCACTATATACATATTGCCTACCTGGCAGCAATTCCTGAGTAAACATCAGCAGGTTTACCCCCCCCTACAAGATTTACTGCAGCTGCTCCCAACTGATGAAAAGAAAGTATCTCACTTAAGTACAGCAATTAATAAGGTCTGGTAGATATGAAAAGAATTTCATAATAACCCAGAATATTCAAAAGTTCCTCCAAGCTGAATAATGCAGTTAAGATTTTTGCTCCACTTCTCCAAATAGAGCAAAGCAGACCAAAAATTCCTTTGAATCAAACAAATGCTAAACCAAATAAAAAAATTTCCTCTACTACGTTTACCCAGGAAAATAACATCTTCACCAAGTACCAAATCCAACATGATAAATGCATCCGGATTAATTTCATTGGGAGGAATGACCATAATCCAATTGAAGCAGACAAAGTATTTACCTTATCCCTTCCAAGGGCAGCATAATGTTGCAAACCATTACATGAGCCATCCTACAAAATAAATAATAACAAGAATAACATTTAAGCAAGCAAATAACATTACAAATTAGGTACACCATTTCTTAACCTGCAAATGACAAGAACGTCAAATTTTAGCTTCAAATTACCTGGTGGACAGGCATATGTGAAATAGTGGTCTCCGGAGAGGAGCTTCGCAATGCTTCAGAGAGATTAATGCATGCGGCCAAGCATTGAAAAGGGTCCTCTGCATTCAACCACCAGCGTCTTCCTTCCAGAGGTCTGTCTGCAGAATCAAAAATATCCTCCAGATGATTTTCAGTAAATGCTATTCGACCCTCATTGGATAATTTGTCCACACCACCAGCATATAAATTTGCCAAATGTATCTTGAGCCAGCGTAGACCAGACTTCCCAAGAGGGCGCCCCTCTGCAAATTCCAGGATACCCCGGCACATATCAGAACCTAGATGATTCAAATGCGGGTGCATGGGATAAGCACGACCACGGAAATCAATGTTGTGAGGATAATAGAAGCCTTCCTCATCCTTCAACTTTCGAGCCACCTGGTCATTTCAACAATGCAGTATTTACAAAATTCTAATATAACTAGTAATTGGTCTGATTGAGCTTATTATGAATTCTCTAGTTCACATGCATATGAATGTATTCTAATGAGAAGAGTTTTCCTTACAGCAAGTTTAAGTTCTACATCACAACGCTGTGAATGCCTCTCTTTATTTTCCTTCTTCACATTTTTCACTTTCCACTTCCATTTTCGAATTTCTGATTCATCCTCTGAATTTGGTTCGTCGGGAAGCGCAATCTGTTATGTAACCAAACAAATAAATGTAAGGATATCATCTTGAAGTATACTAAAAGAAAAAATAATAACCATCAGCGAAATCATCACAGTGGAAGAAACTGTACAGAATATATTACTTGAAGAAAATATCGTAACTAAATATTCTGAGTAATGAAAAGAGGTTTAGGAAAATTTTCACAAAACCCACATCTTCTCGATTAACCAAGCCAGCTAGGCGACCACCATTGGCCCACATTCTGTCAAGTACAGCAAGTACCCTTTTGTTCACTCTCCATTTGGTACTTCCCAAAGTATTCAGGGCCTGATTTACAAAATAATAACAGATTAGCGTAACTCAGCAGGGTGAAATTATAAAGTTGCCCATAAAACCACCTCTCCTGAAAACATGGACTTTATATGTCCCCACTGTCAAAATTTGTCCTGATACAGGACACTATATTTCAATTCTTGATAAGAATAAAGAGGTTGCACGCTTTAGGTTGCTAGAATTTAGATTACAAACCAAAAAAAAAAAAAGTCTAGGAGCCATTCCTACAGATTACAATTAGGCATCCCACTTCCTTAAGAAACTGTTAAATTTCAGAAAATTAAAATTTTCAAAAAACTGAAAGTTCAAGACATTAATAACTAAAGAACCTAATAATTAAAATACAAATAAAATAGTGCATACACTGCTCACAAACAGTATATATGAACAAATGCAGCTCCATCCCTAAGTCAATTTCACTCCCCATCATTACACTAAATTAGGTTTTTGAATAATCTGCTCCTTCTCATTCCATAAGTAGGCCATAAGTCAATTACCATCATGCCGACTGATTATACAATTACAAAAGAAGCAGACATATAGATTCTCAAACCTCATAGATCGGTTCCATTTGCTTTCTTTGCGTTTTTTTAAGCACATCGCGCTGTTGTTTTGATCCATGTATTCGCATAACATATGATGGTAAAAACAAGTATGCACCTTGGTCATATCTGTCAAAAACATTAGCAGTTTATGATAAAAGAAATAAGGTAAAAACAAAAGATTAATACCAAGCTAGCCTTATAACTAGTCAGAAGAAATATCAACCTAGCTCTCTCAAACAATTTGCAGTTAACACAAAGAGATTCTATAGCAAGAATAGTAACATGCACCCTTTTTACACTGAAGGATAATTATATAGAGAATCACATCTTTAAACATAATAGTGAATATTAAACGTTGAGGTTAAAATCAGACATAAAACTCCAAAGAAACTTTGAAACGGACTTGACATAAAAATATAATCCATACCCTGTCCAATTTACAGGAGGCAGTAGCATTGGCATGTATGGGATGACCATGTGCCTAGCCTGTTCACAAAAGGAAAGCAGCAGCAACACTGTAATTGATTAGCAAAGATGACTTTCAAATCTCACTTGCAGAAATATATAAGCATATTCTACTTACAGATTTTTCTAGGCCTTTACGAACAAGTGGATCACACTCTATAACTCCATACCTCCTACTGAGCTTCCTAAGGAAGAAAAGGAGAAACGGATTAAAGATAATAACGATGCAGCCATGATAATCATGAAAAAGAGAGCCCATAGATCTAACTGCGATCCATTGTTGACATTCTTTAACGTGTGTGAAAATGCAGGACGAATATCAGGTGGATTGTCTCCTAATCGATCGGCCACAGGTTGTATATAGGCTGTTTCTATCAACAGATGAATCAGTCGGCCGCCAACCTGAAAGGTGAAATCATCAGAATAATCTAACAACAGCAATGTAACTTGTACATTAATAACCACAGACATCACAAACCTTAACATGGACTTCCTGAGTCCATGGCAATGTGTCATCATGATGCGTCAATATTTGCCTCACTTGCTGAACCTTTTGTTTTTTCACCAGTGTCGTAACTTTTTTCCTCAGTTTCTCCTGTTCCTTAGCCAAATTATTTGCATCATTGATCAAAACATCAGATTTTCCTTTGAGCTTCTGATCTTTTCCATTCTTCTTATTTGTCTTACCCAAAAACCTGTGTATCCTTGCCTGATCACAATATTAGATGACAGCACACCAGATACCACAATAAGAATAACAAGGAGATGAGGTCCCCCTAAGGGCGAGGGGAATGTGAAAACAACAGGAGTTCCACATGAAACTATGGAATGGAAGAAGGATCAGTAAAGTCAAGAAGGAGAGAGGGGCCAAAGATTATATAAGAGCGCAAGAGGCAGACTGGATTGGCTTTTTTGGAATTTGTTATAGATACCACAATAAGAATAAAAAGGAGATGAGGTCCCAGATGGCAAAACAAGGAGCAAATGTCAGTCTACTATGAAACTCAATAGAAGCTATCCTATGCCTACATCTATTGCTTGTTTCTAAACCTAAGCAGTAATGATAGAAAGAATGCTAGGAAATTAGCAATGCCTAAAGCAGTTGTACGTTTTGTAATACCACTATCATGGACGCTAGGTGATATAAATAATATATTAGCAAGGCTCATTAGATCATAGTAAAACTGTTTTAGCTGCCAAGTTCAACATCTCCCTTATTTTTATTCACCCCAAATATAGACAGCCGCACATAAACAAAATATATATTTGCTCTCTAAGAGAATGACATAATAGTTTCTGATACTCATGCCCTTTCTACTCTTTGACATTAAAGACAAAAATGGGAAAAAAATGTATAATCCAACAACCATCAAACTCTTCAATCATTTTCTCAGAAAAATATACTCGTATAGGAAGACAGCATAACAACCATCAAACTCTTCAATCATCGCATGTTAGAGATGAACTATAATCCCGCAACACCTGTACTTGATTCCTATGCAGCAACTGAAACCTAATCATCATAGAAGGCTATTAAATAAAAGGTAACGCAAAGTTTAAAGCTCACTGACCTCATTTTCAACTGCTTCACCGATTGCAGAAGCAGCTTGAACCACCCTAACATCCCCAGAAACTCCATTAGCCATTAAGAGTCCCATCAACTTATGCATAGTAATTACAGCCATCATTTCTGCCGGTAAGTCATTAAAATATGGTGCATGAGACGCCTTACCATCCCGCTTACAGAACTCTTGCTCCTTACTAATTGCATCCCTCAAAGGCTCAAACCAACCAAGAAACAAAGACTTCATGTAAGGCAAATTTGGTGCCAGCTTTTGCTCACACATGTCACTCAACAACTCCTGATACTCTTTTGATGCTTCTTGCCAGGCCTCTGTCTCCATCTTTATTTGCCTCCTTTTAAGCGCATTATACTTCGCGACACCCATACCCAACACTGTTGTTCTCTTTGATTCTGGTTTCAACTGTGACTCCATTTTCTGTTGGTGTTTGTGCATTTCCTCCATCAATTCATGAATCTCTTCAGTCCCAGAAAGCTCAGATTCATCCGTCGAAGAGATCTGTTGTGTAGCCGCAGTACCATATCCTTTGAAGAAAGAAGGGCAACCAAAAGAGCTCATTGAAATGTTGGAGCTTGGTTCGTTAAAGTTTCGATTTTGGTATGACAATAATCCAACGAGACGAAATTCCTTAAATGGGTATCGATAAGTCAGACCTGTTTCGACCCCTGGAACTCTTACTTTCTCGAGAAAATTCAAGTCTTGAGAGAAACTCGAAGAAGAACACAACGAAAGCTTAAATTTCTTAGCAGAAGCTCGTTTCGCTAACTTACTCAACATGATTCCCACCGAAAAGCGATCGATTTACAGATAATTCAACTGATAAATTACAAGCAAAACACTGTTTTAAGTTGACATCAGGAAACAGAAGAAAATGCAAATGACAGAGCAAATTCTGAAGAATTGAAGCGAAACAAGTTCCGAATAGAACAAAAGCGAGAGACTGATCAAAATGAACTTGAAGCTGAAGAATTGTTAAGAAGAAGTGCAGAAATCAGAGCAAAGCGACAGAGACATGGGCGTCCTGCAAGAGAGAGCCGCTTTAAACCCTGCTTAAACCTAGATCTCTCAGTTTTTGTATCACCGTGGCCCATGGATTTGAGAACCGACCCATTAGGTGATCCGTTTTCTAGCATTAATGTTATTGGGCCCATATCTTCAAGACTGGATTACCAAAAAGCCCAATTTGATAAGGTTCTGACCTTTATGTACATTCGTCAACCTACACTAGTCAGGTTGTTCGGGCTTTTACTGAGCTCGGGCTCTCTCATCGCGGATTGAATTGATTTAATTCTTTAAAAAATAACATTATTTTAATTTATAAATTTAATAAACTTAAGATTAAATTATTATCCTTATTTTAATGAGAGTTTTTCAATATTTAAAAAATAATAAAAATACTCAATTAAATTTCTACTTTTAATTTTAAT
>JANIHY010000001.1:1231364-1247030 GCA_027479065.1 Erythroxylum brevipes
TTGCTAGTTTTCAATATTGCTACTTTAGATCAACAAATTGAATAGTTGAAAGAGTATATATAACTGAACTATCAAAGACAGAAATTGATACGAAATAGAGTTCTAAATATTACAGAAATTGATATGAAATAAAGTTCTAAATGTTACAAAAATTGATATAAAATATAGTTCTAAATATTATAAAACTTATCACTACCATAAATTGAATTAAAATAAAGTTCTAAATATTATAGAAATTAATATAAAAATAGAATTCTAAATGTTACAAACCTCCACAATACCATAGAGAAGTAACTCTAATAGTCCATTCTAACTAAATTCCATCCTAATGTATAACAAAATTCCATCCTAATGTAACTCTAAGTGTATAACCAAATTTCATCCTAATGTAACTCTAAGTGTATAGCCAAATTCCATCCTAATGTAACTCTAATAGTTCATTATTAACTAAAGAACCTTTTTTTATTTAAAACATTGCTTAATAGTCCATGACTCCATTCAATGTAGAACACACTTTTTCTTATCAGGTGACTCCATTCAATGTAGAACACGCTTTTTCTTATTAGGTGACTCCATTCAATGTAGAACACTCTTAGGATTACGGTGCCCGCTTAGGATTACGTGCCCTCCTTCAACCTAGATGATCTTCAAAGCTTGGGTTCGAGATCTTTCTTTCTAGTTTTCTTCATCCGACGCTCTCTCTTCTCTAAGTTCCCCTGGCTGTCAAACACAGACCGTCATCGGCCGGAGAGGTTAACGTCTTCGTTGGCAGCGATTAAAGTGGGTTTCGTGTGCGTGTGGGAGGAAATCGACAGATGGAGGGAGGGAGAGTCTTGTTGTGGAAAAAGTTGGGGTGGATGGGATTTTCGTGAGGAAGGTGGAGATAGACGAGATTGAAAGAGAGGGATGAATGTTGGTTGAAATAGAAGGTTGAGGCAGTCTCGACGTTGGTTGAAGGGCAAGTGTGAAGGTCGGTGATTGCAATTACATCTGGAAAATCAGAGGGAAAATTAGGGGTCGGAGATGTTAAGGTCCTGAAGATTGAAGATTGTTGCCCTCCTTTCAAGTTTCTTTAGTTGATTCGTCAGATGCAAAGTTTGGATCTGTCTTCCAACCTTTTCTTCGCAGCTTCTGGAGTGGACCAACAGGGTGGAGTTGCTGGCGGCACTCTCATCTTCCTGTTCGAAAACAAAGGAGACAGGTTCCGGTTATCAAATAACCGGTTCCTAAGAAAACCGGCCGATTCTTTGATAAACCGGCCGGTTTTTATTTGCAACGGTTATTCATCATAACCGAACCGGACAGATGGCCGGTTTGGTCAAATTCCGGTCGGACCGCCCGGTCCGGTCCGGTTTTAATAACATTGGTCAGAAGTCAGGGTCATCTGACCCAGCATCAGTCCCTTTTTTAGTCTCGTAATTCTTGTTATAAAGAAAGACAAATCATAGTGAATGTGTGTTGATTACAAAGATTTGAACAAGTTTATCGTGCTTGACAAATTCCCTATTCCAATCATAGATGAGCTGATGGAGGAGCTACATAGGGGTAAGTATCTTTCCAAAGTGGATTTGAAGTTGAGGTTTCACCAAATCAGAGTTAGAGAAGAGGATGACGAGTACCTAGTAATGCCCTTCAAACTCATAATCACACCCGCTACCTTCCAATCTACTATGAATTCCATCTTCAAGCCTCTGCTGTGCAAATTTGTTTTAATATTTTTTGATGACATCTTAATCTATAATTCTAGTTGGAATCAACAGTTGCAATATTTGGCCTTGTTGTTACAACTTTTATTGGGTAATCACTCGTATGCTAATAGGAAAAAAAAATGTCTTTTTGGTCAACATTATGTGGAATACTTAGGCCATGTTCTTCCATGCGAGAGGGGTAGCTATGATCCATAGAAAATCAAGAGTATTATAGAATGACCTGTACCCAAGAATATGAAAGGAGTACGAGGATTTCTTGGGTTGACCGGGTATTATAGAAAATTTGTAAAGGATTATGGCAAAATCGCAAAACCACTTACTGAATTAACTAAGAAAGTTGGGTTTATTTAGGCGAAGGAAGCTCAGTTGGCTTTTAAGGAATTCAAACGAAGAATGGCCACATCACCGGGTCTAGCTTTAGCAGATTTCTCCAAGGAATTCTCAGTTGAAAGTGATGCATCTGGGAGGGGTTTGGGGGCTGTCCTAATGCAAGAAGGCTGCCCATTGGTTTACTTCAACAAAGCACTAGCCGAACCGACATATTCCAAGTCTGTTTATGAGAAAGAAGTGATGGCAGCAGTGCTGGATATCCAACATTGGAAACATTTCTTAATAGGGAGACATTTTAAGGTCTACACTGATCACAAGAGCCTTAAACATCTATAAGACCAACGAATTTCATCCATAGACCAACAATGTTGACAGGCTAAGCTATTGGGTTTAAACTTTGAGGTTATCTACAAGCCGTGGAAACCAATAGGGCTACAGATGCCTTGTTTAGAATGGAAGAAGACAAATTGTTATTCATGGCAATTTCTACTCCTTTTTGACTCGTTATGCATGTGGTCCAGAAGGAGATAAAGGAGGACGCAAAACTGAATTCTCTCATGGCAACCTTACAACAGCATCCGAAATCTCAATAAAAATATCACTTGAGGGAAGGCTTACTATTCTACAAGAATAGGCTAATTCTCTCTTCTACTTCACATTAATTCATCACTTACTTCAAGAGTATCATTCCTTTCCCCTAGAGGTACATTCTAGTTTTCTAAAGAATTACAAAAGGTATTCTAGTTTTCTAAAGACTTACAAAAGGTTGGCTAATGACTTATTTTGGCTATGAATGAAATCCTCGATACAAAAATGTATGGGAATGTGCTACGTACCAAAAGAATAAATATTTGACTCTCTCCAGCTGACCTCTTGCAACCCTCTCCCATTCCTAAGCTAGTATAGAATGAAGTTTCAATGGATTTCATTACAAAGCTTCCCAAATCCCAAGGTTACCAAGTCATAATGGTGGTAGTGGATTGGTTGTAGAAATATGTTCATTTCCTACTACTAAAACATCCATTCACAGCTAAAACAATGGCTGAAGTGTTCATACGAGATGTCGTGAAACTACATAGTATCCTTAGCTCCATTTTGAGAAATAAGGACCCTCTTTTTACTAGTAATTTTTTAAATGAGCTATTTATGTTACAAGGAACAGTACTAAAGAAGAGTTCCTCATATCATCCATAAACAGACAACCAAACGGAAGTGGTTAATAGGTGTTTGGAAACCTACCTTTGTTGTTTCGCCTCTGAGCAACCTAAAAACTAGTTTCATTGGTTGTTTTGGGCAGAACACTAGTATAATACTACCTACCACGTCTCAATCAGGAAGACTCCTTTTGAAGTTGTCTATGGTCACTTACCACCAACTATATTGCATTTCTCCCAAGGTGAGACTCAAGTAGAATAAATGGGATTGGCTTTGGTGGATAAAGATGAGGCGTTACGTCAACTTAAGCACAACCTACTTCGTGCTCAGTCTATGATAAAGAAATTTACAAATGCTCATAAGAAGGAGATAAAATACCAAGAAGGAGACTTGGTTTATGTTAAAGGCCACATAAACAGCTTACCCTAGCAAAACACATCTGTCCAAAGCTTTCTACAAGGTATTATGGCCCTTTTAAAATCACTGAAATGGTAAAGCAAGCTACTTACAAATTGCAACTCCCACCTACATCTAAGGTACATTCAGTTTTTCTTGTTTCCCAACTGAAAAGGACAATGGGAGATCACCCTATTAAGCAAGATCTTCCTCAAGGGATAGAGGTGGATATTGTTGAAATGGTTGAGCCAAAGGCAATCCTACTCTTACGCATCATCAAGAAGAGTTATTCGACAATGACATATCTGCTAAAAGGCTAAGCCAACAGAGGAGACAATTTAGGAGGATGCAAAATTTATTAAGAATCAATTTCCTTCTATTCACTTTGAGGACAAGGTGCCTACTAAGACTGAGGAACTTGTTAACACTTTACTTATTTTTATCTAAGCCCACATCCCTTCTTCAGGATAACCAACCCACACAATCAAAGCCCCTTAAAATCTACACTCGTGGGAACAAACCTCTCAAGTTTGTTATGAGATAATTATGGAGAGAGAATGTTTGGAGAACAAATCTGTCAAGTTTGTTATGAGATAATTATGGAGAGAAAATGTTTGGAGAGGAGATATGTCAGAACATTTGTAATAAGAAGGCGGTTTTTGTTATTGTGAAACAATTAGTTAGGCCTGGTTATACCAGGAAGGGGAGCTTGCTCCAATTGTATCTATCAACGATAAAATCTCTATAATTCTCTATCATATATCAATACAATACCGTACCAGAATTCAATCCGCTACTAAATCTAATACAATATTTATAACATTGGTTACAACTACAGATAACTAGTCTAGTCAAATTTAAATCCCCCGGTGCAATATAAACTAGTCGCACCAGCTCTCTACATGTGAGTATGAGCTTTACTCTAAGCTCAAATTAATCAAACTTGACCTATTAACTTTACTAAGTTCAAACCCTTCTGCCAACCCTAGTTGTGACAACTTCATTCTACGCGTACTAGAATGTCTCAAATCCATCAAACTTTTCTGAAATTGCATTAGTTTCATCAACTCTTACGAGTTCCAGAGCCAAACATTCCTTCCTAGATATAATCTCCCACCTTTCAGTAAAATCAATCATATCGAAGATGGATCAAACCAGTGTCATTTTGGGACATAAAACAGAAAAAGAAGCTCCTGACCTGATTTGGTTTAACATTCTAACAATAAAATGACAGGTTCATACACTCTTCCAATGGCAAAATTATCCGACAGCAAGAAAACCTATGTTCCCTGTCCTGTATTAGTGAACACAGCTTTGTCCCTCTGTGTGGAATATCTGATGTCTCCCATTTGGTTGATGAAAAGTAATGCCTGAACCATTCTAATGAGCCAAGATTACAGTTAATCTTGCCAGGGATCGCTTTCGGTCCTCACTTCTGAGGGTTCAACTATTTCTGCCTCCGACACTTCACCAGCATTTGTGTCAGCTTCTTTAGCATCACTTACTGATGCCGATGCCTCTGTATCACCCTCATCTGATCTACCCCATCTACCTCCAACTGCCATTGCCATCATGTCATATATTTTATTACCCAACTCTGCTGGACTGTCAGGCTGCAACATCAAATGAAAGAGTTTTAAGTGAAACAGATATGGAGAATCAATATTGCCATTTCAAATATTGAAGATGAGCAAGTAAACTAATTCATTCTTACAGAGAATCCACTAGAGATCAAGGCGGTATCATAGAGGAGGTCGACAACTCTCTTCGCATCACTACTATCGGGCGCATTCTTGCAGGCAGCCTGTCATAAGTAAGATCAGGAAACAGCTTCAGTTTCACCAGCAATATAAGATGATGCATTCACTTCTTTGAATGTCTAGAACCACAATCAAGGATATAGCCATTTCCCTTGAAACAAATCTCCATCAATTATTAAGTAGTTTGTCACCCCAATTGTCGTTACCATTGTAGATAAAACTTTAGATCAGAACAGAATGTTTGTGCAGATACCATAACCATCTCAGAATCATATGCAATCAAATTCACATTAAATAAATAATAGATCCCTCAATTCAAGTAATCTGTATTAAGTAGAATGGTCTTACATTTAAGTCCTTAACGATGGGGTGATCTGGATTAACCTCCAGTATTCTCCTTCCCCTCATGAACTCCAAGCTAGAAGTGTCTCCAAGGGCTTGAGCTTTCATCAGCCTTCAAAACGAAAAGACCTTTCAGTTGAGATAGCCTTCCTGTGCTATATTTCTCAATGCAGAGCTTCTCAGTGGAAAAAAATATAAATAATACAGAAACTAGAAAACCAATCCTGACCTTTCCATATTGGCAGACCATCCAAACTTTCCAGAAACAAGAACACAGGGAGAAGAACTTAACCGCTTCGAAATTTGAACTTTGGCCACCTTATCACCAAGCTGCTGTTTTATCCAATCACAAAGAACATTGTATTCTTGTTTGGCTTCTCTTTCTTTGACCTCATCTTCGTCCCCTGATGTAAAACGCCACTGTCATTAGCAAAGATGCATCTCTACCAGAAAGACAGCAGAAATGACGAGATAAAAAATTGCTGCTATCACCATATAGTAAAAAGATGGTAATTCCTTACCAAGTTCTAGATCTTCCTTGCTAATGTCAACAAATTTTTTCTCTTTGTAGGTTTGAAGGTTTTGAATAGCAACTTCATCAATGGGCTCAACTAAATAAAGTACCTACAAAAACCAGTTAAGTATAAGAGAAATGAAGATCAAAAATTTAAATCGGTATGCATAAAAAGTGAAAACTGAAACAGCTATAAGGAATGGTCGGGAGAAAATAGGGGAGAAGAGACTTGTAAAGTCACAGAACTTGCTGCTGTCCAACACGGGACATCTTCATATGAAACTAATTTGTTGTTACCCTACTATGTCTGCATTTGAACAAGAAACAATATGGCTTTTGAACTCCATCACCTTGACCTTTATCTTTTTTCTTTTAACAGACTGAGAGATGTTATTGGGCTTGAAATGTTCATCTACCACATTAAGGCAGAATAGAAAAAAAACTGGATCTACAGACCGTTGGCATATTTTATCGCTTCCAATGGTTTTCAGAAAAAATTGCGTTTATGAAAGGGATTTTAGAACTGCTTGCAGACAAACCTGCATACCATGAGTTTGTTCAAATGAAAGGATCTGCTTAAAAAGCATACCTCAATATCTTTCTGAACCAATTTCTCCAAGAATGGAGCACTCTTGGCACTTTTCAAGCTGTCTGTTGCTAAGTAATAGATAGCCTTTTGGTTCTCCCCCATGTTCTCAACATAATCATCTAAGCTTCTTAGCTCTTCTTCACTTTTCGATGTGAAAAACCGTAGCAGTGGAGTTATACGCTTGTGATTTCCCGAGTCCTCAATGCACCCTAATTTAAGAAACCGGCCAAAGTTCTCCCAGAGTTTTTTGTAGTCCTGTAATAGAAGCACAGATGTTTCAAGATCAGGAATCAGATCCAACAAGAACAAAATTCCAGGTTACATTAACCATCACCAACCTCTTTATTTTCACTTTCAGAAAGATCTTGAATCATATCAAATGTTTTCCTGACAAGTCGCTTTCTCATGATTCTGACAATCCTGCTTTCTTGAAGAATCTCACGAGAAACATTTAGAGGAAGATCATCAGAGTCCACTACACCCTTCACAAAGCTAAGGTACCTAGGAAACTGGCACAAAATATACTGCAATTAGCAGATTCATTACGAAAAGTTTTAGCATTTCAATCAATGCAGAGTGTCTAATTACATTATAATCTGAATGAGGAATAATCCAGTAAGTATGTCAATCATATAATACAGATACTAAGGCATAGCAATACCAACAATAGATATTCACACATTTATGATTCTCATCTATATGAAAAAAGGAGGAAAGAAAGAGCCATACAAGTTTTTTCCTCCCACACTCCGTAATTTCCACAAAAGATACCACAATGAAGAGTAAAAATACTAAACACGGACTCAACAATAAACAAACCAGAAAATTTTCAATGATTCTAAACAATAAAACAAAACTTACCAATTCTCCATCAAAATCATCAGAGATAAACACCCGCTTGACATATAGACGTATATTTTTTGTTTTTGGATTTATCACATCCTCATTATTAAGGGGACCCATTCCAGGAATGTATAAAACACTCCTGAATTCCACTTCACCCTGCAAAATTTCCCAAGATAAGTTCTCCACTTAGTCAATTAACCTACAGACCCGCACCCAAACACCCCAAGAGTTTACCTCTGTAGTGAAATGTGTGTATGCTAGTGGATCCAGGAATTCATTAAATGTCTTCTTGTAAAACTCTTGGTAGTCTTCTTTTTCAACTTCTTTTGGATTTCGCATCTGCAGTAGACAAATTCAGGGGGAAAAAAACTCAAATTGATTCTCTTCAATTAGATTAGGCAGGTCACAGCCAACAATATATCTTACTTCCTTTGTCAACCAAAGAAAACCCAAATGTTGGAGAACTATGTTAAAAAAAAAAAGATGCTAAGTATTTTGCTTCAATACTAACCCATATTGGTTTTGTCTCGTTGGCTAATTCCCAATCCCAATACTTCTCAGTTTTTGTGGTCTTCTTCTTCTTTTTCTCGCCCTGGCATCAAGTAGAGTATGAATTACTAATAAGTGCCATAGTCCAAAAGCAAAACTCCATGGAAGCAACGCTAGGTATGCCAATTACCTCGGCATTTTCTTCTCCTTCCTTTGGTTCTTCCTCCTCTTCCACCTGCCACGAGTTTGAGCAACAAAATTTATTGGTTATAACTATTAAAAGAACTGCTAATCATACTAATCCAGACACAAAGCCACAAAAGAAGGCAGTTGCTCAAGAACAAATATTGCCAAAATAAAAATGCAAAGGCTTAATACCAATTAAAAGTGCTTTGCACTCAAATGTTCACTTGTTTAATTAATAATTATGAAAAGGCTAAAAGAATAATCAGATGTAGACTTCTTTACCTCAACAGTTCTTGATTTTTCTACCCACGTATAGATGGGGAATGAGACAAATTGTGAATAATTTTTCACCAAATTCTGAATTTTGAGTGGATCCGAGAACTCATACTTGTCATCCTCCTGCAATGGGATCAACAAAACATTGAGAAAGCTCTCTCCAAGCAATAACAAAGTCTATCATCTCTTGGTTCAAAAACCTAGGGAGGTAAATTAACATATAAAGAAACATCCAAGAGCTTGTCCTCTACTTTCATCCCACAAGTTAAAAGACAGGTTGTTTGCAAAACTAAAAGGTCAAAGGAAATACTGCCTTGGATAGTACAGCTGGAAGGTCATTTTAATCTATATTCATTAATAAAATCCAGAACAGCATGGGTACCTTTAAATAAAGTGTAATTTGAGTTCCGCGACGCAATAGCTTTTCAGGATCAGTTTCTTCCTTGATCACATATGAGCTGCTGTCAGCTACTGCTTCCCAGACATATTGCTTATCGGACCTAGGGCTCTTAGTAGACACAACAACCTGTTTCCATTGGATAGACATGGTTAGCCATCAACTTAACACCTTGGAGTAAGAAAATCTCTTTAAACAAGCAGAATGTTTCAAGATAGATATTTTGGGAATCTTATGATACCTTCTCTGCAACAAGAAAAGCAGAATAGAAGCCAACACCAAACTGACCAATCAAACTATTATCTGCTCCAGCATCTTTGTTTTCCTATATATGATAATGAGTACAAAAATGAGCTTCAAGGGTACAAGAGAACTTGAACAACAAAGAATGTTGAAATTGTCAAGTAATATCATACACAGATACTAAAACTTAAAAGTAAATACCTTAAGAGCCTTCAGGAATTTTGAAGTACCACTCTGAGCAATAGTTCCAAGACAGTCAATGAGCTCCTCTTTTGTCATTCCAACTCCAGTATCTCTAGAATTATTTTAAAAATATAAACTCCAATAACATACCCATACATTAACAAATCAGAAGTAAGTGAAATAGACAAATGAGCCTACGTTATGGTGATAGTCCCATTATCTTGATCAGGTTTGATACGTATCTCAAGTTCTCCAGCATCTCCAAGCAAGGATGGCTCAGTCACGCTCAAGAATCTCAACTTATCCAAAGCATCACTCGCATTGCTGAAGGTAATAATATTAGGAAATCACCATCTCAAAGTATAATGAAGTATATACACAAGTTGACTAGCAAAAGAAAAGGACAAAATCCCAGAAGAAAACCAAAGAGAGACGCTCGTTCAAAAAGGGACGAAAAGGCATAAATTAGAGAAAAGCATTAGAATCCATTAAGTTGTAGATGTACAAGAAGATTAATGGTTAATATGTCATCAATCATTAAAATTCTGATACGCTTACACTACCAATATTCTGCATACTCACCTCACAAGCTCTCTAAGGAAAACTTCTTTATGGCTGTATAGGCTGTGAACAATCAAGTCTAATAGACGACTGACCTGAAACATTTAAATTTTTATGCTTTCAGAAGCCTGAACATGAGTAAATACAAAAGCATATACTTAAACAGACTGCAAATGAACATAATGCCAGTAGTTAGACAGAAAACAAAACGCAAAACCCAAAAAGACTCCAGCTTCATCTCATACAGAATCATAGAACGCCAGCCCATCATAGTTCTGCCCAAAAAAGGGCTCACTTTTTACTTCTGCGATTCAAAACGTCCATCAATTGCCACGAAATGCCAAAAAAAAAAAAAAACTCACCTTCTTTACTGAGCTAAACCAAATAGGAAGTATACAAAACATGAAAGGAACCAGAACGATGCGTAAAATCCAAAAGGACAACAACTGTATACAATACAACAAATCTAGAACGAAAAAGAATACGCAAAGAAAAACAGAGACCCACCTCAGCTTGGTACTCATACTTCTCGCCGGAATCATCAGTGGTCTCCTTCTCAGCCACAGCCGCCTCACATCGTACAGCAATTCGATTGTATCTTCGGTCAAGCTTCCACTTTAATCCAGCACCAGAACACCCTCTTCCGAGAACGTTATTTTGATGCAGAAATGCACTTCTGAGATTAAAAATTTTGCTGTTATTGACATTGGAGTGTTTCACTGAGAAGGGTTTTACCGAAGGAAGAGAAACCAAAGAAGCAGCAGCCAAGCTTCTGCCTAAAACTGGAGCCATGATAAGGAACAACTTTTGTTGCAGTAATGCAATAAACTAAAAAGTAAAAAACCCTTAAAAAGGGCTTAAGGAGGAAGAGAAGAGGGTTCTAGAACGAGTAAAGACACGACTTTGGGGTTTTGGGTTTGGAGCTATTTGTTTGGGAAATTGTAAGGCCTGGATGCTGCCATATCAGCCTCATCAACATCCATGTACAGTTCCCAATTTTCCATTCTATTATTATGTAATGTTCATGACAATCCTAAGATTTAATCCCAAGCCTCCACCAAAGCGAAATTTTGCCCTACTAAACATTTTTTATAATAAGAGAATTCATAATTAATTCCAAAAAAAGAGAATTCATAATTACTATTCTCGAATTCTGATTCAAGATAACAAGTCCATTCAACTTAAATTAAATTTTGAGAAATTTGAGATTAATTTATTATTGGAATGAACATTGCTTTAATTCTAAAATTGCTTTAACTGACAGTATTTTATTAGTGGCAAGTACACAAGGATCATTACAACAAATTTGGGAGGTGTAATTCTAGCATATGTATAGCAAAGGGAATCGGTGTGTAGATTGGCTGGCTTGTCTTGCAATGGCCTTCAGTTCAGGCTTGTATATCCTCCTGATGATCATCTGGAGCTAAATTCATCAAAGACAAGTACGGCGCTTTGTACCGAAGAATCCTGTGCGTTAGTTAGGGTGCTTTTATATTATTTATTTTGTTTTCTCCCTTTGTAGCCAAAAAAAAAAAGTGTGAAGCATAATAATTTAGTGATTGGAAAGTAGGAAATTCTTAGGTTCATCAAATTTGGATCCATTGACATTCTTGGCCAAATGCTGATGATGAACAAGATGAGGGAAGATACAGATTCACTTCACTTACAGTTCATTTAAAACTGAAAATTCTGATTTTTTTCCCTACTCATGATCATTGGTTTTGCAAAAGAATACAGCAAAAAAAAAAAAAACTGAAAGCAATTTGACTTGGAGATCGGACAATCCCTCTTTGTACTAAAGCCTCAAAAAGAAAAAACCAAAACCTAAAAGAAAAAAGTATGGCAGGGAAGCTTTATGTGAATCCATACAAAATCTAAACACCAATATCACCCATTGAACTCAAAAAAGAGCTGCATGAAATGGAAGAAAAAGATTGATGTAATGCTTTAAGCTCAAAACCATCTGCCTGAAGATATTGGATATGAACATGAAAGCTGGAGTGCGTGCTGAAGTTTGATCTTCTCTGGGGTGTATACAGATTTGCCTCTGGCGATCTATAATCACTCCTATTCAAAGCTTTTATATGATCAAGCAGGAGATATGGCACTTGTGTAGCTGCATTTTGCAGAACTCATGAAGTAATGCAATAGAAAGAATTTGCTGATAAACATTATGTTTTTTTCTCTTCTAAACTAGGAATATACTAACAGCTTTTGGTTACAACCCGGAACTGATCTTTCTGGCTCAGGCCTCAGCAGCTGTCTGCTTTAAGCAATCAACATTGCACAATCCAACAGATCTCACCATATCTCCCAACCTGCCATTACCAGGTTGGAACAATTAACATAATCCACAAGCAAGAATTGATAAGAACAGGAAAACCAGGCAGGCATTTAGATGTTAAACTAACCTGTCAAAACTTTTCCTTGCCTTATCTGGCTGATCCGTGCTGTTCCTTGCTTTTGCCGGGCGATCAACACTCTTTCTTGACTTCTCCTTTCTATCAATACTGGCTCTTGGTTTTTCTCGACCATCTGTGCTTGACCTGGATTTCTCTCTGTGCCCAAAGCTTGGCCTACCCTTCTCTTTATGATCTGTGCTTGACCTTGACTTCTCCTTCTCTGTGATTGTTGTACTCAGAGGATGCTCTAGCCTATCAGTATTTTGTCTAGAAGCATCTCTCAGATTTGGAGGCAGTTTCTCAACAGCAGATACGAACTTCTTCAAATGTCGTAAGTACTCTGGATAGAGTTCCAAGTTGCAGTGGTTGCCTCCTTTAACCCACAGTGGCTCATACTTCTCCTTACAAAGCTCCCACAGCTGCTTCCCATGGGAAAAATCCACAACTTCATCTTCTGTTCCCTGTATCGAGGAATTGGAAGTGTTTGGATTAACAGTATCTAGCATTCTATAATCAAAACTACTTTTGATTAGAGCACGAACATTTTCCCGGTAACTATTCAAGAATTCTAGGACTTCTCCTCTTGTTAAGAGGGAACCAACATCTCAAGAATTCAGCAACCCTATCCATCTTCTAACTTAAAAAAACTCTACACCCTCATCAGGACATATCAAAATAATTCATCATTCTACATCATCGTTGAGGGTAATTAAACTTGTTCGAGATAAAGTCTGAATCTTCATGAAAATACATCTACGACTAGGCATTGGTACAGAAAAAGTAACAGGAAAAGAAACTTACATGAATCGCTAAAACCGGGCAATTGACAAAGGGAATCTTATCAATGTTCTGCAACCAAAACAAAGGCTTCCATTTTAATAACTCAAACCAAGTTTCATATACCACATAAACTGGTCAACCAAACATATTGAATTGTCAGGTCTTGAAATGGGTTACTGACTAACCTTATAAATGTCAAACCAAAAAGTTTTCTTTACCGGATACATGACTCGAAGGCCAGACAGGATTGGACTGTGAAGTATTACTGCTCTTAGATGAGGTAGATGAGTAGCCAATTCAAGAGTAGGTCCACTCCCCACTGACTGACCATACAATACGATATCTTCCTCTTTCGCTCCATATGTCTCTTCAAGGCACTTATATGAAGCCTCTATGTCAGCGTACGTGTCTTGCTCACTTGGCTGATTCGGTATCAATTATAATATCAAATTAAGCAATCCTTGTCCTCATAGTAACAAGCCAAAACAATAAGCTGTGCAAGCCACATAATCAAGCAAGCTTGTAAAAAGATACAGAAAGGTACGGATAGCAGAGTTCCAGTTTACCAAAACTATGACCAGTTCAATGATGAAGTTTAAGCATTTACTTTAGCAGACTGACCACTTTGCATTGTTGGTATTGGATCCCTTTACATTAACTATACAGTTATCTTAGGTAAGCCAATTGAAAGATAAGTTTAAAGAACACCTAAGCTGTCAAAGAACACCTAAGCCGTCCTAACCACTCTATTTGACAAACAATCACACTGTTCCATTTGCGAATGCCAAATGATCTGTCTAAACTTGACACTATTGCATCTCATCCTATAGGTGAAAGTTGTTCCATCCACTCCAACTAGGCTTGAGTTAGACTCTGTTTGATCTACTTCTTGTGTTCATCTTTACCATAACTCACCTGGTTAATTGTCTAATGTATGAAATGATAAAAAGAAGACAGAGTATACCTTTCCAGATGACTGTCCATACCCAGAATAATCGTACCTGCACGGCACAAAAAGACCACACTCATTGAGACATTTCGCAAACAGATGAAGAACACATATACAGGGTCATGTTTCATTGAGAACATCGATATGCACAGAGAAGATCTCCATTCGAATCCCGAAAAGAAAAGGAGAAAACTTTTATGGAAATATCATATGACAAACTAACCCCATGAGATTGACATTAAGGTGCAAACTAAGCTCAGTGAAGATGTGATACATCTGGCCAATATCAGCTGCATTTCCATGGGAATACAGCACAGTCAAAGAAGCTGAGGGGTTCTTTACAAACATGGCAACAATATCGTTCCCTTTCTTGGTACGAAGCTTCAAAACATCCACGTTGTCTCTTTGCTCAACATCAGAGATCTTCAGTTTCCCAGTTTCTTCATCCAGTACAATAGCATAAGAAGGTGGGTTTGGAGGAAAGAATGCAAATTTTGCTGCCATCGACGATGTTGCAGTCCCCATTTGATCCAAACAATAAAGCTTTGATCTTTATACGGTCTGTGATTGTTTAAGAGGTGTGCATGGTAAGGAAGCGGTCAAAGAGACAAAGACCCGAACAGAACAATGAGTTCAGGGAATGAAGGAGGGTCTAACTTACAGATACTAGTATGTATGTTGGGGAGTTGTCAGATACTGAATTTTCAAGGTTAGTGTTTGTTTCTTGAGAAAATGAAGACAAGCATGGACCTTTTCTTGGAAAAGGGTCAGAGACAGACAGGGTAGGGAACAAAATCACAATAGGAAGAATTTTTGTCGGTTATATGTCCAAGTTAATGGGAAGTAAATCTTGAGGATGTTTGTACGGCGCAGATCAAGTTATGTACTAAGCTTAGATATAGCCAATATTCAAACTCTTTTTTAAATTAAAATTCAATAAAGACTCTTTCCCGTTTTGGAATTATAATAAATATAGGCTTCTCCAAAACTATAATTTTATTTTTCGAGGAGATATATAAACAACATCAAAAGTGAATTTATCGCATTAAATGGGTCTAAATTGATATTTTGGTCTTGATTTGTTTTGAACATTCACTATTATAAGTTTATCTTAATGAAAATATTTATTTCATTCGAATTATTTGAGTCTGCCCTTATAATTTAAAATTTAATTAACTCGAATTTAATATATCATATTTAGTCCACGTCAAATCAATTTTACCATTCTTAATTATGCCATCTTTAACTTTATAACTTTTAATATTATTTCCAGCTAACGAAACTTTTAGGTCTTAATGTTATGATTCTTGAGTCTTTTGTTATTTATTTGAAGTATATAATTTAAAAATTATTGTATAAAATCAAGAATTTGTAGTATTAATAAAAACCGTTTAGAGCATGAGCTGAAATTTTTGGTGATTTTGAAAGAAAAAATTAGGCATGTTAGATTTGATTTGAGATGTTTAAGATTATTTTGAAATTATGGTTAAAGCTGTTTATGACTTGAGCATGATTTGTTTGGATTGGCTTTTTGATGGTTAATAAATACTTTTCTCTAC
>JANIHY010000001.1:1303773-1317178 GCA_027479065.1 Erythroxylum brevipes
AACATCTTCCAAAGTCATCTAACTTCTGCTCAATTCTTCTATAGAAAAAGATTCAATTTTTATAACCCAAACCTTATTTTCTTGTCCGAATCTGAATTCTGGGAGGCTATTATGGTTCTTTAATAACTAGAAAATGAGAGGAAAAGCAAATCGGTATCAAGACGATGATGAGTACAAAGACGAGGATTTTGGTCCAAGAAAAGACGGGCCATCTTCAAATGTCACAGCAACATCAGTCAGCAACAATCACATTAACGTTATCAACAACAAAGGTATATCGTCTGCTTTTGTTTGAATTTAGATCCGCCTCAGTTTGACTGCTCTTTCATGGGGTTCCTCATTTCTTAAGAGTCGAGATATATACAAAGCTCTGTTTTTCTTTTTATCTGTTGCCCAATTTTAAAGTTTGGAGCTTTCGTGGTTACGGGGCTTTAACATGGTGTGTTCTCAAAAGGGTTATTCAGTTTTGAGTTTCTTGACTGCTCTTTGATGTTTGTAGCAGATGGGAAGAATAGTGATAAGGCTAACGCCATAAGATCGAAGCATTCTGTCACTGAACAACGGAGGAGGAGCAAGATCAACGAGAGGTTTGCTCAGTTGTTTAAATTATAGGTTCTTGCGTATGTACATGCTATGTTTCGTCTTTTCCTCTTAATGATTTCTTTTCCTGTTTCTCTTTTTGGTTTATTAATGTCTTATGCATACTGTTGTTGGGATTCTGTTGCATGCACTCTGGTTTAGGGAGGAGAACTAGAGTAGAATTTTAATGGTCTGCTCCAATTTAAATGTTCTTTTCAAAGTAATCTTCGTTCACAAAAACCATCTGATAATGTAATGGATCAACGAGCTTGCATGATAAATGTAACTTTTGAACTATAAGGCAGCAACTTTCAACACCATACTCATCGGGCATTCTACATCGTGGTCTTTGTCAAATTATAATCGATTTTCAAATCTGAACTCTCCTTTGGTGTGATTCTGAAAGTGTTTAAATATGTTAATTTTAATAGTTATCAGATTGAAATCCATCTACAGTTGTTGCTTATCAGCTTTTAGTGGTGCTGTATAGTTTTTATTATACACAACCCGGAGAAGTGACTTGAAAGGAGAATTACTTGTACTTCTTGTGAACCCTCAATTTGAGTCTGTTTAACACAAGCTGTCAAACTTAAGGTCTTCCGCACTTCTTCACCTAATCTTCTCAAGTAAAAATATGACAGGTGGTTTCAATTCAAGTAATCCGAATTTGCATGAACTATGGTTTACTTTTCCACAAAGTCAAAGATGGACTGAATGAAGTGCTTGAGATAACAGTCTTGGTTAATGATTACTGAATACAGTTTAATGAAGTGTAATCTGTTTTGACCAGATTCCAGATACTTAGAGAACTTATACCTCATGGTGATCAAAAGAGAGATACGGCATCATTTTTGTTTGAGGTAATCCAGTTATATGGGATTCAACCACAAGAAAACGTACATTGAAATGGATTCCAATTGGTTGACTGAACATCTGCATTTCTGTAGGTGATTAAATATGTCCAATATCTACAAGAAAAGGTGCAAAAATATGAGAGTACATATCAAGGATGGGGCTCCGAGCCAACCAAGTTGATGCCTTGGGTAAAGTTCTTATAGTTGGTTTGATTGTTTGTTTGCTTATGTGCTTCACTAGTGTACTTTTTTGCAGGTTGTTGGCTATTTTTACCTCCATAACATGTGCAACCATAAATTGTCTCCAGAAAACTTATCATGAAAATTTATTTGTTAAAAGAAACATTTTGCTAGAGGATTATGTTATCTGATAGATTCACAACTGAATTTGGCCATGATGCATGGATAGTAAATAAGTGTTTTATGGCTTTCCAAATGGATCTGATATATTTGGTAAGTACTCTAATCTTTTAGGCGTTCAAGTTACTACAAACAACTGTAAACAACATAACTGAGGAACATTTCTTTTCCCTTGAACTGGGTTTTTGACCAGTACATTCATGGATAACAAATATGGTTTTATGCTTTCATTTAAGTGAAAATGTTGTAAATGACTAACAAATTATCAAATATCTGAACGTAAATAATGACAAGTATAATTCCACAGCTAATGGTGTTCTCAAGAGTTTCTTCTCCGTTATTAATGCTTACAATTTGAATTATCAAGTAAAGTTGGGGTATCGTTCTTTGTGATGGGCATTCTTTCTTTTTGACCTTCTTGGCTCGTATCTATTTGGTAGTTGCATGTATGTAGATTACCAAAGATTCTTACTTTTGGTTGTCATTAAAGTTAGAGCTGTTAATTTGGTGGATTTTCTAGATAAAAGTTTCTGGTTTTGTGGAGCAACTATTGTATATAATTATAGCTCTCGTTTCCCTCTCATTTGAGTTATTGATATGGTTATTGGATATGAACAAGTTTTGTCATTTCTCTTATTTGTAATCAGAGAAACATTCACTGGCGTGTCCAAAGTTTTGTTGGCCAGCCACAAGCCATGAGAAATGGTTCTAGTCCAGGATCTGCATTTCCTGGAAGATTTGACGAGAACATGCTTACAGGAATTCAAAATCCAGTGGAATCTGATCCTACCCGGGAAACAACATACAAAGCAATGGAATGCCAATCTGAGTTTCCAAACAAGGCTATGTCTCTGAAGATGCCTGTGCAGTCTGAGATTCCAGCTTCTATCCAGAGTCTTGATATTGCTCCACCTCCTCTTCATCATCATCCAATCTCTGATGCACAATCAGATGACTGTCCAATAAACAATGATCCACTGAACCAGCAGGAGGAGCTGACAATTGAAGGTGGGACGATAAGCATCTCGAGTATGTACTCTGAAGGGTATGTGAGATCTGTAAATTCTGAGAGGCATTACGCCAAGAGAGATAGAGCATATGGCTTTTGTTTTTGGTTTCCCTCTAAACTTTCCACGTTTCTGTTAATCTTGCATAGTTGTGAGGAAATCTTTTCCTTATAAACGTTCGTCCTCAACTTCTGTTGTTGCTCCATACGTGCAGTTGCTAGTGCATCAACGTGTAGCTTAGCTTTAATTCACATCATTTGTACTGGTACTAGGAAAATTTAGTCCTCTCCAGTTTAAGGAAGAAATGAGGCTTAAATGTTATGAAGCTAAGTAGTCGTGGTAGGTTATTCGTTTTTGACAGTGGGGTCTCAGTAGTGTTCTTTATATGCTCTTACATCCTGAAAGTTGACCTAAAGTCAGCTAATGATTTGTGTTCTTCACATTCTGCATGCTTTTCCTGTTATCTGGAACAAAGATATGTTGAAAATAACTTCCATATATTGTGTAAACCAGGTTATTGAACACTCTGACACAGGCACTTCAGAGTGCTGGTGTAGATTTGTCACAAGCCAAAATCTCAGTGCAGATTGACCTCGGAAAGCAGGCAAATAGAGGACAGAGCTTTGGAACATGTACTCCCAAGGTATGGAACCTTTGACTAACCGGAAAACTTATATTGCTGGAGAACTATTGTAAAGTTCAACAAACAACACCACAACTCTGAAATCTTCTATTGCTTTCCAGGATCTTCATAATCTGCCTCCTAGCAGTCAGGTAGCTGAACATCTCGGGAACTTTAGCAGTGAAGAGGACTTGTGTCAAGCTCAGAAACGCCTGAAGACACAAGAGTAGGATGACATCTCTCCAGCCTTTCATTTTGCTTAGTCTTTCGTTCTTTTCACCAATCATCTTCAAAATGCAATAGTATCCTCCGTGCATTGTATATGCCGTCCCTTTTCTAGTCCTTGAGTTTCCTATATAAGTGTTTATATTTATATTCTGTGGAGTTTCTGAATAGATTTCTAGTCAGGATCTGCAGTTTTCGAGACTGGTTGTATCATATATAAGCTACAATGTACACAGGAATAGAGTCTTGCCATCTTCTTGCAATAGATTTATTGCTCAAGGTCCTGTAATTCCCTGCCACGTCATGCTTTTGAGATCTTACTGAAATGGAAAATGAATGAATTTGCAAAAATAAACATCAAACCGGGCATGTCATTGATACCTTTATTAGTTCCTTCATGCACGGAGGACACATCAAATGAGAGAAACTTCAGAATGGATCCAAACCAACTTCAGTGTATCTAGTTCTTGTGAGCAGTAACGACATAGGCCAAAATCATTCTTCTAGTGTTTAGTACCAAGTCCATTCATTGTTAATATAATGCAGTAATATACAGCACAGAATTACTCAAAGATGAAAGCTGTTTTTCAGAAATTGGTTTTGCCATTTAAAGCTTGAAACCTGAGGTGGATGATGAGCGCATCAGATTGTTAAGCCAAACTCGAAACTTTTTCAATAAAGGCCACAAGGAACACGGGGCAAATTATTGTAACAAGTCGTACAGGCATCAATATGAAAAGAAGTTATAGAAATCAGAAGTAGACTACACAATCAAATATGAAATACTGTTGTTGAACTGCCATAATTTACAGTACCAGACAGATGATAATGATCATGGTAATCTTTCTCCGAGTGAACTCCATCCTTTGAAAGGACTTTCACCTGTTAATGGTGGAGTTGCAAGATAGTGTTCACGGCCATACCTGTTCAAGTAAGTTGACCTTTCTTTCTCAAATTAAAGAACACCGGAGCATTCCAAATCGAAAGGCTGCTTGCAATTTCTGCACGTTATAGTCCCTGTAACGCAATATCCAAAAATAATATTTCCCCATCATCGCAGCAAGAAGCATCTTAAACCATTCCTCAGGAAATGTCTCCTTGTATGCTTATTTAACAGTCCAACAGCAAAGCGGGATACTCATCCTGGACAATCTGAAGGTAAACTAATCTTTGCTCATATGTCATGAAACAGATCAATCTTTCAGAAGTCTGTTCTTCATATCTGCTGATCTACGGTAGTCCCGAATCATTAAACTGAAATAGTAGTCCTGAATCAATTTGATGAATTCGCTCCGTAACAGGGAACTTATTTGCTGTTATTCAACCCTCCTAAAGTTTTTATCAGAAAAGCATAATCATATGCTGCTTCTTTGCAATAACTGTAGGAACCACCTTCACCAAAATGTCCTCCACTCATATTTGTCTTCATAATGACTGATAGAGAGCAATCATGACATGTACAGTCTCGTATTCTGGCCACCCATTTGGCTGGTTCCCAAACTCCAACTCTGAGATAAACAAACATGTTAATAGTAGAAACTATACATCAGATGCAAATTTACATCCAAAAATGTGCAGAGACACAAATACCAGGATGTCTAAAATGACTGCATGGAATCATTAACTAAAGACTGCAAAATGTGAATTTACCTGGAATCATGAAATGATGCCGTGACAAGCATTGCTGGATAGCAAGTATCTGAACGAATGTGGTTATAAGGGGAATAACTTAGAATAGACTCAAATTGGGACTCTATCTTGGGGTTCCCAAATTCTTCGTAGTCCAGGATTGTTAGCGGCAGACTTGGATCAAGCAAGGTGCTGCAAATATCAAGAAAAGGAACCTGTTGGAAAGAAATATCAGTACATTACTACCAAAAATCAAACAAAGGATCACGATGAAAGAACTAAACCTTGCAAAGCATTCTTCATTCCATGTCAACAAATGCACAAGTTAGCTAAAAGGATATTATGTGTGGCTCACATATTTTCATTGTTGTTTGCCCATGTAAATGAAAAAGAAACTTGATTCTATTCTGACGATGTCGAGTTCTACACTTCATGTTCCTTCCATTTGGTTTTCTATATTTTCTAGCAACAAAGAAATAACACATAACCCCCATATTCCACCCGCTATTCACAAGAACTACGCAAGAAACAGAAACAGTTGAAACTTAAGTATTCATGCACCACCAGTTTTGCTAGCTCCACAGTGGATGGAACTGACCTTCAATATGGCAGCGTGAAACAGGTCTGGCTGCAAGTTCATGGCTGCACCCACAAGAAGACCCCCTGCACTGAATCCAATCGCACCTAGCCGCTCTTTATGAACATATTTCTCATCAACCAAGTAGTTGGCACACGAGAGAAAATCATATATAGAGTTCTTTTTATTCAGTCCGCTTCCAGATTTGTGCCATGAAGAATCACCACCATTTCCCCCTCTGCTCATTAAGAACATAGCAACTCTTCAGAGGTCAATATAAAATGATAACAAAGTGAAATTTCTAGTTTAAACAAGCACCATTCTGTTTGAGTCTGTAAAGAGAACGATGAATAATTGTGAAATTTCTTATATAATCTGCAACAAACCACCAATGAAGAAAAAGATTTTGCAAATTCTGTCTTTGAACTGACAAATTTACCAGAAAAGAACATCAAAGAAATCAGGAAGAACTTGAAAAAAGGATCAGATTTGATCTTTGAAATTGCTTGCATAAATTGACTTCACAGATGTTCATTTAAAAATTGACATTCCACTGGTAACTAAGAAAATAAAATGAAGTTGATAAAGCAAACCTCACATCAGCGAAGGCCAGCACCCAGCCACGGTCAAGTAAACTCAGACGGTTTGGGCACCAGTTCTTTTCTAAAACTTCTCCATATGCTCCATAACCTTGTAATAGTCCAGGAGAATGACCCCTCTGCCAGGCTCTTCGAGAGTACAAAATGGTCAGAGGAATCGTGACACCATCATGAGATACGACTTCCTTTCTCTTGCAGCAGTATGTGTCAGAGAGTTCATTCCATTTCCATAATTCAGAATGTAGGTCATGTTTCTCATTATTTTTCAGTTCAAAAGGTTCAGGTGTACATAACTTGGAATGTTGTGTTGAAAATCCACCATCACTTGAAACACCTCTTACTTCCTCTTGCTGTACAATTGAGAATGTCCTTTTTGACATATCATAGTCAACAATCATATCAGGCATCTGCACATTTTTAAGAAATGTTCTATAAGGTTTATCCAAATTTAATTGCTTTCCCAAAGATATTGGACGAGCTGGTTGATTTCTGCAACTTGTAATATAAAACTTCAGAATATTGTATCCTTCCAACTAATTCAAAAGACAGGAAGAAGCAAAAAAGATCATTTTGATTTTTGAAGAAATTGTACACTATTAGCTCCATGCATGGAAAACACTACAGTCATATTCTTTATAGTAGTGCCTCATACTTCGATGAAAGTTGCTTGGTCAGTCATCACAATCGACCCTTTTGCTAAAAATATGAGTGGTGACCACAAACATGAAGCTCCAACCTGAATCAAGGCACTCACTTTGACTGAGCACCTTAAAGAACGAGAATTTATCTAGAATAGAAGTACTTTCTGCGTGTACTTTTTTCTGTGGTAGCCCTCCGTTCCCCAAATTTTTACATCAATAGAGGAGCTATAAAGATGAGTTATGCTCCTTTTATTTGAAACAGAAGATCCACCGATAATCATATAAATATGAAACAAGTAAAAATGAAAATTTTACAGCAGTCAAGATTCATTCATTACCTGTCAAAGTAACAAAGAGTAATGTTGATAACTATTGAATAGCAGTACCAAGCATAGTAACTAAAAGATATGAGAAAGGTAAAAATGAAGGCAGTGAATGGGAGGCATAATAGTTATAATCAATCAACTGTCAGTCATCATTCTAGGGAGGCTTATAAGAAATTATACCACTGGTGATGACAGCGCCACATGATAAACTGAACTCATAAAGCTTAGGTTAGGTCCTGGAGCAATGCTACAGTGATCTGCAGGCAGAGGAAAAATCCATGGATCGAGATCCTCAAGCCTTAGCGAACCCTGCATAATAGGTACAGAACATTTGAAGGGCATAAAAAGGCGAACCCATTGCTTATCTTGTCCTTTTTCATTATTTTCAATAGTAAGTGATTAGCATCACTTCAACAACTAGAAGAAGTGTGCTTTCCCTGATAAAGAACCACCATGGATTTTTTTTAGAATGTAATTAAGCAATATTTTGCAACCTTGACATTTGATGAGATAGGCAAATCGATGGAATATAGCATAGGATTATCCTTCTTGTTGGCAAAAAGCACTAGATGCCCATCAAATATTTCCATGTCCTCAAAACTCATGTTTCCGCCCGGAAGGATGTTCTGCAGCAAAATATGACTGGAAAAGATGACAAATAGAAAGCAGAAGGATGAACAACACATGCTTGGGCCTTTTAAGAAACCTAGACCTGCCAATTAGAAGGTCGTGTATCTTCCACATTGCATCTAGCCAAGTAAAAATTTCCACATGACCACTTCTTGTTTTCACTGAGTGGAGCATTAGTAAGAGTGTAGAATACACCATAGTGATGTTCCAAAAAGCACTGTACATCAGGGATGCGCTTATGGATCCTGCGCAAACCACCAAGTGGACTGGTCGCATCAATTACATAAACCTGTAATTAAATCATAAGACAAAAACCACATCGAGGTGAGTAATGGAACGAAGATATCCCACAAGTAAGATTTTAATGAAACTAAAAAGTGTAATTCCTTCCTCTGATGAAGTTCTCGAGTTTGAGTTAACAGTTACAAATTTGCCATCTTTTGTGCTTGCTATATCCACACAGAAGCTTGAATCAGCTTCTGTAAATACTTGGCAATTATCAATCTCATCAGATCCAATTTTTGTGCAGAGGACCCTGCAAACAGTGAAAATTGTTGAAGATACACGATCAACAAGAAAGTGGCTCAAAATTCAAAGTAAGACAGTTGCCTGTAGGGCCGTTGATTCTCATCCGCTATTGTGTAGAACAAAGTACTGCCATCTTGAGCCCATGCCAAGCTAACAACTCCATGAACTTGCTTTCTAGGAATTATAGAACCATTTCTAAGGTCCTTAATTTGAAGCACAAACTGCTCACCGCCAGTAGTGTCGAGTGTGTATGCAAGAAAGTTTTGGTTGGGTGAAATTCGACAACTACCGACATGCACATAGCCTGCATATAAGCATATGCAAGGTGATCAATGACATAATGAATAAAGGCTATTCAGGTACTCTTTTACATTATATAACGTCAGATGCCACAGGAGAAGAAACACGAGCACACAAAAGAACCAAAGATATACCTCACTTAACCTGTAACAAGATGAAACTATCTTCAATTGTCATTGTTTAACTAAGGAGATATAAATTTTGAATTCTAAAGCAACAAACGAATGCACAGCTTTTCTCTTTTTCAAACTTGATTGCAAGAGAGGTATGTCCAAACTCACCACCCATGTCAAAGCATTGGCAATAACATGCATAGCTTATGAGGAAGCCATGAAAGAAGCTTACCATATTGTTGAGATTTGATAGTAACATGCATAGTCTATGAGGAAGCCATGAAAGAAGCTTACCATATCGTTGAGATTAGTAGTAACATGCATAGCTTATGAGGAAGCCATCAAAGAAGCTTATCAAATTCTTGAGATTTGATAGTAACATACCTAGCTTATGAGGAAGCCATGAAAGAGCTTACCATACTGTTGAGATTGTAGTAACATGCATAGCTTATAAGGAAGCCATGAAAGAAGCTCACCATACTGTTGACTTGATAGTCACATACATAGCTTATGAGGAAGCCATCAAAGAAGCTTACCATATTGTTGATTTGATAGTAACATACATAGCTTATGAGGAAGCCATCAAAGAAGCTTACCATATTGTTGATTTGATGGTAACATACATAGCTTATGAGGAAGCCATGAAAGAATCTTACCATATTTTTTATTTGATAGTAACATACATAACTTATGAGGAAGCCATGAAAGAAGCTTACCATATTGTTCAGCAATCTCATTCCAGTCCAGCAAAATCTGCTCCGTCCCAAACAAGCCACGAGCGTAACTGAGAATTTTCTTAAACCAACCACCGGTTTCCATAGCCAACATTCTACACATCACTGGATATTCCTTGCCCTCTGGAATATACTGATAATATAACCTGTTCAAGTAAACATCGAACTCCAAATTCACAAAATAAACCAAAATCCCAAGTTAGATGCAGAAGGTATCAAAACTATGAAAAGGGTATGATCAAAATGGACAAACCAAGGACCCCAAGGCATAGGAGAAGTTGAAATCTGGGTGGTTGGCATTCGACTTCGCATCTCATCAAACAGAGTTCTTTGAAGGTGAAGAGTGTCAGACATGAACGCTTGGGCATATGAATTTTCATGGTTGAGATGCTCAACGAAATCAGGGTCTGATGTGTTTCGCATCCAATGGTAAGGGTCTTGCCACATCTTGCCATGAGCTGAGACTGTGAAAGGTACTTTCTTTGCCACCGGAGGAGCCTCCGGCGGCGCGGATGGTTGCCGCCGGCAACGGGAGGAAGAGGAGGAGTAGGGTATGGAGTGGATTAAAAAGTGAGAAGAGAGGGACAGAAGGGAAATTCTGAGTCTGGGTTTTGATGTTAACAAGGAGGGAAACGCCATTGTTGTCTGAGCACCAAAGTTTTAGAGTTTGTAAATCAAAATGGAAGCTTTTCAAAACCACTCCAAACCCTAATCTCGGCGTTGAAAAGCCCATCAGAGCTTAGATAAAGGTTTCACTGGCCTGTTATGAAGAACCAAGCATTGATCTAATTTTGTAATTCTTTTTTGAAGTAATCGAAAGATTGGAATTTTCAGTGACTGCACACAGATTTTAACCTGTTATATATTGCTAAACTAGTCTAAATCAGTCTACAGTATAGTTCTTCCATCAAAATGTAGAGTATATCTAGCATTGAACATGAAATTTTGATTTGAATCAACTGAACCAGGAAATCTGTACAAGGTACATAAACATTTCAAATTGCCCTAATTTTCAACAATTGAGCCTCATATTCGATTAGTATCTAAACAATTAAATTAATGAAAGAACACACGGCATCTGTCATCTATCTATCTCAAGTCTGCAGATTTCTACATCTCTCTGCCGTTTATTTTCGGTTGCCTTGTTCGTTCTTTACATAATGTAGTTCTTTATTATCACACCAGGATCACTTCACTGAGAGCATCTATTCTGCTGCAGTTGTTGACTTCTTTGTGTGCTTCTCGTCTTCAATATCCTGCAATGTTTTTTAGAGATTATAAACTGATTAGCAACCAAGAAAGTCTATTTTATCTTAACTTCGCATTGTGAAATTCCTCAACTAAATCCATGATAGGGTTAATCAAGCAAAGGAGAATGCGAAAAGGGTTGGCCTGGGATAAGATGATTACGAGATAGACTTACAGAATTATCAATCTTGTCAAAGTCATCATCATAGCTCCCATCAGCATCATCTGTGAGACAATGCACATTAACAACTGAATGATAGCAGAGAAAGGAAATGCCTGCTACAAATGATTAACTTTGTTCATGTGACATATAAAACCAGGTTACATGTCCTGCATAATGGAATCATATCTTTAACAAAGAAGCAGCAGGTGTTACCCAAACTTACGTACTATTGTATAGTGAACATCTAGAACTAGTGTGGCCACCAACTACGAGGAAGTCAACTGATAAGAATTTGACTAGTGTATATCGCACCCCTATTAGGAATGGAATCAGCCTAGTATTCCAAACTCCTTCAAACATCGCACCCCTATTAGGAATGGAATCAGCCTAGTATTCCAAACTCATTCAAATATCGCACCCCTATTAGGAATGGATATTGGCTGATAACATATCAATCAGCTTGTTGTCCACACAAAGGCACCTTCATCATCATAACCAAACTAAAACAAGCCAAGTATATACCTGCACCTCCATCACTGTCTTCAAGATCACCCAAAAGAAACGTATCCAGGTCCTGCTCAGACGATGCAGTTGACGTCTTACTTTTCAGGTTCTTTTCAGTTAATTCTGATCTAGAAGTCTCCGTGGCAGTTGGAATTTGTTTGGCTTCATCATCTTTCATCTGCTCTTCTGCTTTTCGCCTAACCTCCTCCATATAGTCCCTTTCATAACTGCATTTCAACCAACAACAAAGAACAATGAAATCCAATCCTTCCACTTCTTCAGGATGGAGATTTCTTTAAATCAAAGAGCAGTTTTATATATTTGCTAATAATGTGCACTGAATTAACATCTAATTCCGGTGGAATCGTAAAAATTTACTACTAAAACATCATCAGGAAAAGTAAAATGAGACAGAAAAAGATACATACGGAGCAACATGAGTGCTGACTAGTGTAAAATAAATCCTCCAGAACCTCCTTTCTTTCATCACTCTCGGGCATAACTCATATCTTAACCTTGAGATTGCCTGAGACAACACCACAAATCATTCAATTATCAAGCACCAATTAACATACAAATATTATGAAAGTAATACACATTCTCATAATTATCGAAGAAAACATCATAATTGTAATGACAAAATCAAGAAATTTATCATAAAGAACCTTGACGGTGGAGAGAACGAGAGTAGCGTGCCTCTCTTGCCACTCCGTAAGATCCTTCCGTACATTAGACGCCGTAGTCGGCACATCAGACTGCTCAGCTTCATCTACACAATTCACCGAACACTAACTGATTTCAATAATCCGAAAAAATATATCCACATTACTCAATGTAATCTTGTTACCTTGGATAGGAAAGTTCTGGAAGGTACTAGAAGCGAGTCCTTTAACAAAATCTCTCAAATCATCAGTGATCCCGAACTTCCGGAGCTCTTCATCGGAGACATCCGGAGCCGATGATGAGGAAGAGATCGAGATAGAGGAGAACTGCGAGGGGATTATGTCAGAGAAGGACTTGATGTGGATCTGATCGGCTTGTTTGAGGGCAGCGTCTTTGAGCTGATCGGCCTTCTTGGAGGCTTCTAGAGCGAGCTCCTTCGACTTCTTGGCGGTCTCGGCGACCAGATCGGCGAATTTTCCGGAGCTGGTTAGGGTTTGTGATTTCTTGGCGGCTTCCTCCGCGAAGACCCGAGCTCTCTTCCACATCTCTTCCATTTTCTGTTACTGTCTGTTAAAGTTTGCTCTGTGGATCTATAGAAGAAGAAGACAGATAGACAAGACGGCGTCGTTTGAAATCTAAAAGAAATTTTTAATGCTTTATTTATTTATTTATATAGGCAAGACGGCATTTCAAAAATAAAATTTTAATATTTTATTCATTTATTTATATCATAATTCACTTTATCCATATTCTATTTTTTATTTTTATTTAAAAAACCAATATCACATAAAACTTTAATTCTTATTATTTTTAATTTTTATTTATATCATATTTCCCTTTATCACATTCCATTACTCTTTTTATTTTATTTAAAAAACAAATATCATGTCAAACTTAATAATAATTTTAACATTAAAACTTAATAATATAAGAATAATAAAAATTAATCATCATTAAGATTATATACATATTTTCAAGTTAAATATATTGGAATCTCTTGTTTAATTCTTATTAATTTTAATGTTTATCTATATCTATATATATATATATAAGATTATATACATATTTTCAAGTTAAATATATTGGAATCTCTTGTTTAATTC
>JANIHY010000001.1:1317959-1330197 GCA_027479065.1 Erythroxylum brevipes
GTAAATGGTAATATTTGAGTGGTGCTTGCAATCCTCTTGCATCTGTACTATAGATGGCCCACCTTCAATTTTTACTAGACCTTGAGACAATTCATATCCAGGCTTCAAATACCAGAATTCTCTAATCATCCCAGTCCCACCACATGACTTATAAAAGTCAAACAAACCCATCTCTGAGAAGTAGTCTAGATCAACCTTGGCTTTGTGAACACTGCCTCCAACATACTCCACTGTTTTGTCTTCACATCTCCGAAACTGACCACCTACCCACAAGTGTAAATAGTGCCAAATGTCCATCCTGAAAATAAAAGGGCAATTCAGCAATCCAACATGAATCAATTTGCAAAAATTATCTCAATTTTATCCTGTCCATTTTATTTGCATATAAGAACCCAACAGAGAAGTATCAATTTAATTATCAAAAGAGAATTCAACAGATTTTATATTTGAAGCACCTCGTGACTGACCGCGATTGCGCACCATGGTAGGATTAGGAGCAGAGGCAGCAGCAGAGAAAGCAAAGGGCCTCACATCAGTCCAAACCGAAGATTATACAGTAAATACTAAAGGGTCAGAGAGAGATTTGATAGAATCTTACCAAATAGGCAAAGACCCAGAAAGCCAGTTGATGAGACACCGACGTCTGCAACACTCAAGAGGACGGCGACAGAGAGGGCATGGTGACGACGGCGAGGATTGAAGGGCGGTCTGAGATTTGCTTAAGGGGCGGTGAGTGTGTGACTTTGCTTAAGTCAATAAAGCAAAGTTCCTGGATTGAAGAATGAAACTCCGTACAAAATGTGAGTGTGTGACTAAAGCAAAGCAGCCAAAGACCAGAAGCAGGAAGAAACTTAATAAGAGGGCAAAACCCAAAAAACCAGAAACTAAGTCCGAGACAACTACAGCAACGAGATCTCACTGAAATGGTTCTGGATTCTAACAAGGGTCAGAGAGAGATTTGATAGAATCTTACCAAATACGCAAAGACCCAGAAAGCCAGTTGATGAGACACCGACGTCTCCAACACTCAAGAGGACGGCGACAGAGAGGGCATGGTGACGACGGCGAGGATTGAACGACGGTCTGAGATTTGCTTAAGGGGCGGCAAAGAGATAGAAGCGTTAACGACAGTAGAAGCGTTAACGCGCGGTTTAATTGTAAGGGCAAAATAGACTTTTCAAGTCCATTCGTTGACCACATTTGCTTAAGGGGCGGTGAGTTAATAAAATTTGAACTCAAGGGTTTTTTTGCTAATTTTTATATGTCAGGGGTTGTTTAGCAACTTTGGCATAACACAGGGTTATTTACGCAATAAATTCATTCTTATATTATCAATATGAATATTTGTGCAAAGTACAAATGTCAATAAGTACGGACTTGAGGGCATGCAAGAAATGTTTAGTTTACTACTAACGAAGCCATGAAAATGCATGAACACCTTGAAGTTTTCAGCTAAATACAATTCCAAGATCTTGTTACTTAGTGGGGTTCGTAAAACTAGAATTTGACTAAGAAAAACCAGAAGAAACCAGAAAGGTAAGGTATCATGAAACCAAGAGATCATCGACACAACACATGCACACAAACAACAGAGGCTGCGTAGCTATCTAGGAGGCCTCCTACTTTTGTTTACAAGTCTTTAGTGTTTTGCTCGGTTATGTCGGCCATGTAGCAGACACAACATCAGTTTCAGACAAAACTGTTAATGGAAAAAGCATCGCTACTGTTCCAAGTTTTCATGGACCAACTGGGATGGACTTGTTGTGTATGGGACGTCTTCTTCTAACGTGAGAATAATCCATTGTGAAAAACTGGGATTTGTCGCTGGTACGCTCAATCCATTCCTGCCAGGTCCCTTTTCTTTGACTCCTCAGTTTCTGATCTTCTTCTTGGTGTTTTCTGTCACCTATGAAACACACATTAAGTAAGCAAAGAATCTGTCATGAGAAAAAGGGTATTGTTTATGGAAAAACAAGTTATGAGATGGGATTGCTGAGTTTTTTATTTAGTTCAGAACATTCCACCAGACCCCATTATAATATGATTCTGGTGTTACCTAATATTTTGGAGGATTTGTTCATGAGGGTCACTTTTGTGGTTATGATTGAAACAATCACCTGAAGCTATTCTTGTTTATATCAGATTTTGCACGCAAGAACACGTAGACATGGTTATGTCCATGGCAGGTTTTTATGTTCTTACTTAGCTGCTGAAACTATACATTACGTCAATGACTAATTTAAGTTAAATCATCTTCAATCTCAAACTTCATGTGCAAGAGGGTAAAAGAAATTGCTGTTAGCAGATGACTACTCAGGATCAGAAAACAAGGTAAGAAAACAAAGTTTAAGTTCTAGTAGTTACTGTTCTGAAAATGAACTTAAAACAATGTTAGAGAAGAATCTAATAACCATGAAAAATTTGGAATCGTGATTAAAATTATGTTAAATGATACCTGAAGTATCTCCTTTCTGCTTCTTGTAAGCCAAGGTATCTTGTCCTCCATTATCATTTACCTGCTTTGAATGTAGAGTTTTCAAGTATAATAAGTTTCTCAAAAATATTTCAAAAAAAAAAGTTTCTAAAATAAAATGAGCGATTTAATGTGCTTACATTTGTTACTTCCTCAAGGAGTCTAAGCTTCCTTGGCAGTGTTGGAACAGAAAGCTTGAGTTCATCAGTTGCTGCATAAGTATAATAACTAAGAACATCATGAACATGGAGGAAACAGTCACATGCAAGAAACGGATGTAACAGAAAGAGTAATTACTTACCTTCTTGCTCATGCAATGTATGTTCCTGAGCATGAATAGCAGACGAAACACATGGATTTACCAATACAGAGAAGCAGACACAGAGAGTATGAACAATGATGATTTTGAACTTCATTTTCTTTCTTATCCCCAGACTTTCTGTTGCATTAGATATAACAGTGTATTGTATGATATGATTCTTATATATATCAACCGAACTGAGAAGTTACCAATAAGGAACAAGGACATACACAAAGCACAAAATTAACAAGTCCTAGAACAAGTATAGGATTTCTATGTCCCTTTTTTTACTTCTTATTTTAGGAGGTTTCAAGGTTCACAGCACTTTTGTTGGTTTCTGTCACCTACTATCTGGAGGGTCCTCTACTATTTTTATAACTTATATATGTCTACACTTCCCCATACAAATCCCCATCAGCACAAATATAGTCTGGTATATGATGAGAATGAAACAAAAGCAGAATCTTTCAAAATGAATTAAGAGATTATCTGATATTAGTTTTCTGGTACTTTATTCTTATCAAAGAAAAGGAAAAAAAAAACATATGCAGGCCAGCTCATTCATCATTGAATTATGCACAAAGCCACTTACATGTTCCTTTTGGCTGATGAGGGTTACAAGGGAAGTGATAAAGAGTACATGTCCCAAAATGAAAGGCTTCAAGTCCCAAAAGCTTAAACCCGACATAGGAAATCACTTCTCTCTTATATCAACACAAACCACAGTTTAATTTGGTTGGTGGGTTAGTTTTGAATATCCCATAAAAGTTGATTCAGTTCAGCACATTGTGTTTGCTTCTGTAGCTGTTTTATTCTTCTTTTTATGCCTCCTAGAAACATTCTGTTTACTCTATCCAACCATGTCAGGACTTTGTTTTTTGACCCTAAAAGATATACAAAATAAATGGTTCTATGCTGACTGCATTTTTCTGAAATGCACGGCCTATACTCCGACTTTCTGGACAGTTTGGTTGCATCGATTCCTTGCTAAAACATGTTTCATTACGTTGTCAGAGTTGTGTAAAAGCATGAGTCAACCGAACACCGAAAAGATGGTCTCACAGTTTCCTCTATGTGCCGAACAAGAAATTTAAGAATGCAATGCAGCCACCTTTGGGTAATGCTTAAAAATAAGTGAAATTTGGAGTCAGATTAACAAACCAAAATCATAAAATAGTGCTTACATCTCAACTATTACACAGTGTAGACCTACGCAACATATACTCTATACCAGAAGGAAAAAGAATATGTATATAACTACTACTCATTCTCAGAAGTTACTAACTTAGCCTATGAATGGAGTACAAGCATTAGAATTTACAGCAGAGAATGCTCTCTCTCCACCTCCTGTGCTTCTGTAATTGACGCCGGTTTCCTTTGGCCATTCTTACAGGACTGCTGTTCCATTCGGTCTGCAATCTGTTGCAAGAAATTGTGCAAAAAAGAAAGCATTATATAGTCCAATTCAACAAAATGTGAACACATAAGCGCAGACCAAGAAATATATTATTTGGCAGCAATTTACACTGGGAAAGCAAAGGATCGGGTGCTGGTAGCGCTGCTATCTGATCTTACAGAGAGGTTTCCGGCAGCAACGATTGGCCCCGAGTATGTTATTAAGCCTGATGGAGGGACTGCTGCAGAAAAACTTGACTCCCCAGGACTGTATTGGAATCGACTTGAAACTGGCACGGCATTTGAATATTCTAGCCTGGATGAATCTCCAATCTCAGGATGATCAGAGTCAACATTTTGTAGACAACCATTATCTGAGCTTGCCCTATGTGGAGAAGAGCCAAAGTCATATGTCATGCTTCCAATCCTCGAGTGGCTATTGTAAGGTAATTCATTCACAGCCCTACTGGTGGATTCTTCGGGCACATAATTCAGAGCATTGCTTTCCAATTTTGCATCATCACAATACTTGATTGATAGCTCAGTTGTGGATCTCAGAGCAGGATCTAAAACTGGTTTTTCTTGGCTAAGGTTAGATTTATCACTTGTAATATCAAACGGAGGTGCTGTCAGGAATGCTTCCTGACTGCTGCCTGTATCTTCAGCACCAGAAATCACTGGAGTGGCAACCGATCGCTCTCTGCCATTTTCAGACTCATGTGCAGAAGTTGGTTCCAAGAGAACATTTTCCCTAGCCATCTGTTGCAGTAATTCGAAATACAGTAAGCTGCATTACAGTCTAAAGATTATATAACCCACCTCTTTTCCCACTTACCCTTTCCCTGTCATGCCACATATCCACTAATCTGAAACCAGACTAAAACAACTTTCACATGGGAATTAAAGTAGACAATATGATTATATGTTTCTGACCGGAGCATCACGCTATTCTTATACACCTTGATTTGGTGAAAAACATTTGCTATTTCAACCAAAAGAGTTGATAAACGATTTCTGTTGCTAGTCACATCTTCCAATATTAGTTTGTGTAAGTTAATTATGATAAAGCACAACAGTAATAAACTTCATCCCTGAATCCACAGACAATTCCCAAATGAAAAACAAATTCCTGATAATTAGTCTGAAGGTAGGTCACAACTGAAACTCGACGTAGATTTATTATAATTAGAAATCTCTTGCTCTTAAAAATCAGTGCTGATATGAAATTTTCTTACCTGTACAAACTCCTGCTCTTCAATTTCAACTGTGCTGCTGTTGGATGACTCAGAAACGGAATCTTCACCAAACAGTGCAGTTGCAAGTAAATCCTTGAGTGACTCCTCGAATGTGGCATTTTTAAGCTTCTCTGTGGCATCATTTGTTGCTTCCTCACTTACTTTTAAATTATCAGGTTCCAGTTCAGGGGAAATCTGATTTGTAAAGCCCTCCTTTTCAGATAATCTAAGGACACCTGCAACAGGCAAATGGAGATCTGTGTTTTCTTTTTCTGCTGAACATTTCACCACATCAGGCAGTGACATCTCAATGCCATGACTTTCTTTTGTCATCCCATCGTTTATGTCGTTTCCAGGAGGCAGGAGAGCACACACATTTTTCTCATCAAAATCTGAGTCGAACAAAAACTTGTCTCGGGAAGGAACTCCCTCATCAATGCAGATGTCCTTGATGACGTGATAAGTATTTTCTTCATAACAAACCATCAACTCTGGCAACCCATGTTCAATACTACGTCTGTCCGTGTGGAGACACAAGTCCTTCTCAAATGATGGCAATTCAGATGAAGGATGAGTTGATGTTATTGGTGCCACAAAGTCCTTGATGAACTTCTTATTGTCATCTGTTAGGTTATCTTCTCTTACAGAGATGTTAAGCTTTGAGTCTCTCCTGCCATCTTCATCATCCGAGAAATATGGTAACTGATCCGTATCACCTTGCCTATCTGTGAAATTGCAGAAGATTCCAGCCTGATTCTCCTTCAGAATCCCATCTTGAGGCTCAATTTTTCTGGATTCCAGACCATTTTCATTGCATTCAGCAGGCTTGCACTCAGGCTTATGGCCTATAGTTCCATGGGAAAATATCTGTTCAGAATCTGCATTATGCACCATTCAGCAGTGATCAAAACGCAAATGGGATTTAATACTAGAGATTGGCTGTAATTCAAATGTCCATGCTACATAAAATCAGAATAAGTTTAAAAACCTGAAACCATCAAAGAAGAAAGTATCTTCAGAAAATGATTCATCAGACAATGCAAAATGAATGAAAACCATTAGTTTTGAGGTTTGACATAGTCGATTCTCCTGTCACCTTAAGCAACACGTAATGTATGTTTAAGTTAGTTGAGAGAATTAAGAACATTTCGAGAGTCAAAATTTGACAGATTCAGGCTGCGGCATAGACAAGATGCCAAAGATGACACTACCCAAGAGGTTATAGTCATTGGAACTATCCAACTTCAGGTATTGATGAATAATTTAGATGTCAAATAGAAGCTGAGAACTAGAAAAAGATTTGCAGTTTGACTCCTTACCAAGTTTCATGCTTCTCATACAGTTCCCAAAAGATGCAAAACTCAAGTCTCTTCTATGTTGGCGATATCTTCAAGCATACCAATCCAAGATTTGCCGATTAAAATGGCATCACTGAGCCACAAATACAGCCGGCCTGGGATAAAAACAACAATAAGAAGAAGACGAAATCAGCATAACAGAAATTATCCCGCAAGTCATTTCGTGGGCCACTGATTAGGACATGGAGCAAATCTGAAAATACACCCCGAGCATGGTTCACAGCTCAAGAACTAAAAGATCGAGAAGTGAAATAATCCTTGAGAACAAAACAGAATCAACCTGAAACCACTGGAACCTAAATCAAATCTAGCAGGAAGGAAGAACACGATATATCTCAACGGGTATGTTTTCTAGCTAAAGAGAACAACAAGAACAAGTTCTCCATTGAATCACAACAAGAAACAGTGTAAATAAAAAGAGCAGAAAGATGTTAAGCTTGACAACTCATTTGTAGATTTGATTCTTACCTCAGACATCCATCAATAATTTAATACTAGTCAACAACAACAGAGTTCACAATCTTCTGAAAAGACTAATACTTTCGGCTACCCATTCCTAAATCTGTCTTCTATCAGTGAAAAAGGACAAAATGAAAAGGCATTAACCTTTTGGGAAAGTTTTAACACATTTTCAACTCAATAACACTTATTTTATATGGTAACGAATCAACTCTTATGGGCCCTCATCAAACCATAACACTATCTTTCTTGATTGGTAGTTTTATATATGATCTAAACCCATCATCATCAATACAATCAAAGAAGCAAATAATCAAACAGAAAGTGAACGATCTGAAACCAGATCCCCAACCAACCCCAACAACCCAAAACCTGAACCAAAACTAAACACCAAAAACAGGAAACAGTAGATAATTTTGAAATTTCAATACCTTTCTGATCAACAACTAGAGGTCAGCCAAGTACCCTTTCCTCCTTTTCAGACAAGGAATCCAAATTCATCTGTCCTAATGTCATTGAAGACAGAGACATCATTAGAACACACACAAACACATAAACCAACATTCTACATATGAAACAAGAACTAACAAATTCTAGTAAACAAGTGTTAAAGATATAGACTTTAAAACCCAATTCTGTAAAAGCATCCGTTGAAGATATAAGGATCTAAGATAGAGAAATAGCCAGACAAGCGCTATAACGTTGTTCTTGTTGATGTCATAACATGGTAATATAACTCCGCCATAGTATTAAACATCAACTGTTTCCATGTCTCTATTTCTGCCTGTAATTAATACCCCACAACCCATGAGCAGCTAACGGCTCTCGCTCTCGCTCTTTGAGTAAAGTATCAAAACCCCACCTCATTAAATAACACCCAGAAAGGGAAAGCCGGAGCAGAACTTTCTGGGCGGCCAAACAGCACACCGGTTCACTTTCCCGATAAAACTTCAGAAACACCCAAGAAAACCATCTAGTCTAAACTCCTTCTGACTTTCAGTTTCTTTATTATATACAAAGAAGAAGAAACAAACCAGAGAAAACGAAGTCTGACATCGATAGTCGAGGAAATTCGTAAACAACCTAGGAAACAGAAGAAAACCTGAAAAGAAAAAACAACCAAACACATAACAGCCCTCCCCCTGCATCTGAAATTAACACTGTTCCTTAATCAAAAGCCATAGCCGTTTCATTCCCTAGACTTCTCATCATCTTCAATAACCTTTCAGACTTGGCCTCTTTCTTCGTCATCTCATCTGGTGGAGATGCAGCTGCAGAAGGCAATATAAAAGCCTCTCTTTGTGCATCTATGATGGACCTACTCGTCCCAAATGAAGCTGCAATCTCAGGTCATCTTAGCGTCCTCATAATTGAACTTGATCCAACCAAGAACTGCGGTTTGTTCTTTTGAGCTGAGGTTGTGATGTAACGGGTAGTACAGACTCTATTACGTACCCAGGATCAAATATAAATGGGTAAAAATGAAGATTTTGCGGAATACCTGATTTCGGGTCCATTTCGACTTCCGAAATAGTTTTCGCCATCCAAACGAGCTCCGATCCTCCCGAGCCTGTTGGGAAAGTTGTTCATCGTCGTCCGGTCTAGGCCTTTCTACAGTTTACTCAATCACGAACTCTCTTAACGGGTCAGAGAACTTTATGCTCGTGAATCACTAAGTAACTGCAGGAGACCTTAACCATTATATAGCTTGCATATCGGGCTTTTCCATCACAAGGCCGATATGGACCAGATCCACACTGAAAGGGATCCATTTTTCTCCCGAACTTTAACCCATGCACTTAAATCATTTATTGGGTCACTTTGTTACCCTTATCCAGATCGAATTATGTAATTTAATAGATAATTTATTAAAAACCAAAATTACAATTAATAACTGTCCATTTAAAAGGAGAAGGACAAAAATGCCCTTAACCTTGAGGGCAAAAATGTCCAACAATCTCCCCCTTGGATAATTATTAATTGCAGTTTTGTCAAGTTCAAAACAGTTAAAAATAGGCTAAGTTACGCTACTTTATTGGTACCAATTTAAAAACATTCGATCCAAAGGTAATGAAAGTCCATCATTCTGTCCTGCAAGGTTTTCGATACCAAAAAATATCAAACACATGTGTCATATGTGACACAAGTCCGATATAATCACAAATATCTAATGCCTTAATATCATGAATGGGAAAATTAAATGTGGCAAACTACGATAATACCTGTATGATCTAAAATACCTTACTGTATTATCTCACCGAATGCTAAACAACATTAAAGAATTCCTTTATGGGATTAAAACCTAATATCCCTCCATGTCATACGAAACTTTAAGGATATCCATAAAAACTTTATGTGTTTAATGACATATATATAAAGTCAGTCTTTATATATGCCCTATGACCTTTAAAATGTTTGAGATTAACACAATTCTCAAGACTTCCATATGTATTATGACTATGTACAAAAACAGTTATTATTGAGGATAAAAGAAAATGATCATTTTCATTAAAAAATAATCATTTTCATTAAAAAATAACCATAATGTCATAATACATCACAATACACAAAATAGTAAGGAGCAAATACAATGATCCCTAACTAATGCTGTCTAAGGGCTTCAACACGCCCATATTGGATACATGTCTAACAAACACTAATGGGCGAAGTCCTTTAGTCAAGGAATCAACCAACATGTCCTCAGTCCTGATGTGCTCCACCTCAACGTCACCCTTCTGAATCAACTCCTTTATGGTCAAATATTTGACCTCTAAATGCTTAGACCCTGTGATATTCTTGTTTTTGTTACTAAACAACACTGTAGTAAGATTATCACAATACAACGGAATGGGTCTAGCTATCGAATCCACCACAGATAACTCCGAAATCAAGTTTTTGAGCCAAATCGCCTGTGTAGTAGCTCCATAATATGCAACAAACTCTGCATGCATGGTAGAGGAAGTTACCAGTGTCTGCTTGACACTCTTTCACGATATCGCACCATCTGCCATCATGAAGATGTATTTTGATGTGGACTTGCGATCATCTGGACACATAGCAAAATCGAAGTCCGTATACCCTGTGAGGATCAAATCGTTGACCTTCCTATATGTCAATGAATAATCCTTGGTACCCTTCAAATATCTCAACACCTGTTTGACTCCATACCAATGGTCCATACCAGGTTTTGCCTGATATCGAACCAGCAGTCCAACGACAAATACAATATCTGGTCTAGTGCATACTTGTGCATACATCAAGCTACCTACTGCACTAGAGTACTAAATATTCCTCACAGCCTCTCTCTCAACTTCATTCTTTGGAAACTGTGTCAAAGATAATTTCTCTTCACGAGAGAGAGGTGTTACAACAGGTCTACAATCAGCCATATTAAACCTTTGTAACACTCGCTCAATGTATGCATTTTGCAAGAGGCTCAATGTGTGTTGAGATCTGTCTCGGTGAATCTGTATACTGAGGACACAAGATATTTCACCTAAATCCTTCATGTCAAAATGTTTGGCCAAAAGTTGCTTTACTTCATACAACATGGTCAAATCATTTGACTCGAGCAAGATATTATTGACATACAAAAGTATAAAGATGACTCTGCTCCCCCTGACCTTATAGTATAAGCATCTTTTGACTTTATTTTTCACAAAGCCAAATGACATCAGAACCTCATCAAACTTTAGGTACCATTGTCTGGAAGCCTATTTCAAACCATATATTGATTTATTAAACTTATAGATCTTTTCAGTTGCATCTTGATCCTGAAAGCCTTCAGGTTGCTCCATATAGACTTCCTCATAAAGGTCACTATTCAAGAAAGTGGTTTTAATATCCATCTAATGTAGCTCCATATCATAATGAGCTACTATTTCCATCATCACTCTAAATGCTTCCTTCGAGGACACAGGAGAGAATGTGACATTAAAGTCAATTCCCTCTCTCTGAGAGAATCCTCTGGCAACAAGATGCATCTTAAACTGCTCAACTTGACCCTGTGTGTCCTTCTTGATCTTAAATAGCCACTTGCAGCTGACAAGCCTGCAATGTTGAGGTAAATCAACTAGCTCCACACCTTGTTATACGTCATCGATTGCATCTCATCCTTCATTGCTTCTAACCACATATCCACATGAGGTCTAGAAACGGCTTCTGTAAAAGTCACTGGATCTACAACATGTCATATATCATACTCATGTTCACGTAAATAGACTATGTAGTCTGATGAGATAGAAGGTCGCCTCTTTCTGGTGGATCTACGCAACTGCATAGGCTCTTGCACCTCAGAAACCTCTTCCTGAATAGGAGTAGGTTCTTGTACCTGCATAGGCACAGTACCTAAGCCTTCATCCACCGGAATCGACTGTATAAGAGGTTGTGGATACACAATAATTGTAGTATCTGTCTTACTATCTACTGGAGGATGCGAAGATCCTCCTTCATCGTAGACATCATGTCCCAGAAACTTCGTCGTCTGTGACTCCACTATTCTGGCTCCTCCTTCTTTACAAAAAAATCTGTAACCCTTAGAGTGCTCAGGATAACCAACTAGATAGCAATGAGTCGAACAAGGTTGCAATTTACCTTCATGATGATTATACAACCTTACCTCAGCATGGAAGCCCCACACATGAATGTGTGCAAGACTTGGCTTCCTTCCAACCCAAAGTTCAAAAGGCGTCTTTGATACTGACTTGCTCAGGACTCTGTTCAATATGTGTAATGCTATCTTGATGGCTTCACCCCAAAGATATTCAGGTAGGTTAGTCCTGCTCTGCATTGACCTCATTATGTCCTTTAGGGTGCGATTATGCCTTTCGACCACACCATTTTGCTTAGGACTACCTGGCATAGTGAACTGAGCCACTATTCCAGCTGATTCCAAATATTTGGCAAACGGACCTTTTTCTTGTCCTGCAACTCCATGTCTGCCATAGTATTCCCCTCCTCTATCATATCTAACAATCTTTATTGATTTTCCCAACTGGTTCTCAACTTCAATCTTAAA